>JAQIXH010000707.1:0-11567 GCA_034700145.1 Panagrolaimus detritophagus | reverse complement strand
ATTTTCATTAGTGAATTGGGTGCAAAATCATATGGAATTTGGAGGATGACATTTGATGGAACAGAATTAACTCCAATGACGAATGGCACCGTTGTACAGCCAAGAGCAGTTTTTGCAGATTCTTCAACAAAATCCGTTTATTGGGTTGATAATTATTTGGAACATGTTCAATCGATAGATTATAACAAACAAGGAAAGCGAAGACATATTGCAACAGGAAATATTTTAAAAAGTGTTAAATCAATTCAAACATTTGAATCAAAAATTTATGGTGCAAGTTTTTTGGAAAAAATTATTACAATGGATAAATTTCCAATAAAAGAACAATCCCCAATTGAAAGAGATGATAGAGGAGATTTTTATAAACTTGAAAAATTATTTATTTTTCATCGACAAATGCAATCTGATGGTAAATTTTAGTGGTTATTTGAAAGCATAAAAAAGGTTTTATTTTTTTAGCTGAACATCCATGTGGAATCAATAATGGCGGATGTGAACATTTTTGTTTAACAAATTTTGTAAGCGAAAAATTAACAAAAATATGCAAATGTGCAGAAGGATATATTTCAATTGAAAATGGCAAAAAATGTTCAAAAAATTTTAATCAAAGCCAACCGTTGCTAGTTTTTGGCCGAACTCGACCAGGCGAAATTGCATCAATTCCAATTCCAAATTTAAAGGAAGATAAATTTCCAATTAAACAAATTTCTGGTTTCCTTCCAATTTATGGCCTTCGACGACAAACTTCAATCGCTTTCGATCATCGCCAAAAATGGATTTATTATTGTGATTCTAAAAATTTTACGATACATCGAAGAGAGATTTTTGGTGAAAGGATGCAAATTTTAACGAATAAAGGAATCAATAATTGTGAAGGAATGGCCATGGATATTCCATCTGGGAATTTATATGTTGCAGATCAAGGCTTGGCACAAATCTCTGTAATCAATGTTGAAAGACCACAAATGCGTGCAATACTTTTTTCAACAAATCTTTCAAACCCTCGTGGAATTATTGTACATTCAGAAAAAGGATATTTATTTTGGAGTGATTGGAGTGATACAAGTCGAGCCGATCAATCCACAGCAAAAATTGAAAAATCAAAACTTGATGGTTCTGGAAGAACAACATTAGTAGATTCACACATTCATTGGCCAAATGGGCTAACAATAGATTATTCAGGTGGATGGTTATATTGGTGTGATGCATATTATTTAACAATTGAAAGAATCCGTTTTACTGGTGGTGAACGAAAAACTATCTTGCAAGGTGATGCCGTAAATAATCCATATGGAATTGCAATTTATAAATCGCTCATTTTTTGGACAGAATTTCGAACATTTAAATTAAAAATGATTGAAATTGATTCACAGGGAGATATAAAAGTTAAACCAATATTAATTTATGAAGATGATGTTCCACTTTATGAGCTACATGTATATGATCCTATTGGAGATGAAGAAAAGATTAAAAATGCCAATCGTGCATGTGCATCAGATTTTGGAAAATGTCAACAAATTTGTCTTCCACAAGATTGTAAAGATTGTTCTGGAAAAGTTTGTGCTTGTAGTGAAGGATTTTATGTAAGGCATATAATATAAAAATAGGGGATATGATAAATCCTATAAATCTTTAGGTTGATCCAGAAGATCCATTGAAATGTGAATACAATAAAACAGCAGATTCAGAAAGCCGTTGTGGAATAATGGAATTTGAATGTAAACGGAGTAAACACTGCATTGATCGAGATTTGGTATGTGATTCAAATGATGACTGTGGAGATGGAAGTGATGAAGACAGAAATGGAATCTGTAAAGATTTTAAATGTCCTGAATCTACCGCTTTTCTCTGTGCATCAAATCAATGCATTGATTCTCATTGGCTTTGTGATGGTTTGGAAATTTATCAGTGATAATAAAAAATATCAAAAAATATTTATAGGAGAACGAGATTGTAAAGGAGGCGATGATGAAACTTTACCACAGTGTACAACAGCACCCCAATGTCCACCAACAAAATTTTTGTGTCAAAAAAGTAAAAGATGTATTCCAAAGAAATGGGAGTGCGATGGCACATTCGATTGTTTAACACATGATGGTCCTGGAGCTGCTGATATTACAGATGAAGAAAATTGTGGTAATTTTTTAACTGTAAGAGTGTCAAAACAAAACGCTTGTTTTAGAATTCCGAGAAGAATGCCCTGTTGGACAATTTAAATGTTATAATGGTAAATGCATTTCGGCCACATTTGTTTGTGATGGACATTCTGATTGTCGTGACGGAAGTGATGAAGCCCATTGTTCAAAGGGGTGCGTTGAAGGAGCAGAATTTCGATGCTCTGAAAATTCTCCATGTATGAGTTCCAAATTTGTTTGTGATGGAGTTGTTGATTGTGAAAATGGAGCAGATGAAAATTCAACACTTTGTGCCCCAAAATCTGCCATTGTTGAAAGTGCCATTACATGCCCATTAGAAAATCAATTTACATGCAAAAAACAATTTCAATGCATTCGAAAGATATTTAAATGTGATGGAGATAAAGACTGTCGAGATGGCACTGATGAAGAAGATTGCCGTAAGAATCTTTCCTCCTTGAAATGTTTCTAAGAAATTTTCTATTTTTAGCAATGATTAAATGTTCTGGTGATCAATTTAAATGTCAAGATTCAACTCGATGTATACCAATGAAATTTAAATGTGATGGCTGGAATGATTGTCCTGATTCATCCGATGAACACGGATGTGGTCGAAGAATTCAAACAAATACCGAGCGATGTATTCCACCACATTTTCTTTGCCAAAATGATACAAGATCAACATGTTTATCTCCCGAACGAGTTTGTGATGGAAAATATGATTGCCCAAATAAAGAAGATGAAGATTTTCTTTGTGATGAAAAGTAATTTCCTTATTATTTTCACTTTGAAACAAATCCCAAAATTTATAGATTATGCAATGAAGCAGCATGTGAACAAAAATGTTATAATCGTCCAACGGGATATGTTTGTGCTTGCAATGAAGGGTTCTCTCTTGGACATGATGGCCTAAAATGTCATCATTCTGATCCATGTTCATTTGGAGCCTGTTCACAACTTTGTGAAAAACAAGGCTCAACAAAATATTGTCATTGTTTACCAGGTTATGAAATTCAAGCAGATAAATTTTCATGCAAATCTACAACCGATGAAGATGCATATATGGTTTATACAAATCGATATGATATTAGATTGTTAAAATTAGGTGATAACAAAAATGAAGGGAATCATTCAGGAATTTCCGGAAAAGGTGTCTCACAAATTAGCATTCCTCTTCTTTCACAACTTCGAAATACAATTGCAATTGATTATTTTTATGAAGATTCGGATAATATTTTGCTATTTTGGTCTGATATTCATAAAGATCAAATATTTCGTGGAAGAATAAATTCCGGAAGTAAGTTCCTCTTTCGAAAAACAGGGATACTGTAAAAAACGAAATTACAGTTTTGGTGGATGTAAAACCGATTGTTAAAATTGGAATTTGGACTGCCGAAGGATTAGCTGTGGATTGGATTGGAAAAAATGTATATTGGGTTGATTCATTGTTGGATCAAATTCAAGTTGTAAATTTTGAAGGCACTTTTACCGCTACCGTTTTAAAAGATGATATGCATAATCTTCGAGCTTTAGCCCTTGATCCTGGGTAAACATATCAAATTATTTTATTTAAAAAATTTCAAATTTAGAAAAGGTTTAATGTTTTGGACAGATTGGCAAGAAGCAAATCCACGAATTGAAAGAGCAACAATGGCGGGAACAGATCGAAAAACACTTTTCCGTGTTTTAGATGTTCCAAGTGGGGGATGGCCAAATGGGTTAACATGTGACTTTGCTGCAGAGCGATTATATTGGATTGACGCAAAATCTGATTCCGTTCATACAATGACCTATGATGGATTTGATGTACGACTTGTTCTTCGTGACGCAAATAATATGGCACATCCATTTGCAATCTCTGTTTTTGAATCACATATTTATTGGAGTGATTGGAGAAATACAAAAATTTTTCGAGCAAATAAATGGAATGGCACAAATGTTTCAATTATTGAAGATACATCAAATCAACCATTTGATCTTAAAATTGTTCATACATCTCGACAACCAAAATCTATTAAAAATCCATGTTTAAATAATGGCGGATGTTCACATTTATGTTTAATTATTTCTTCAACTGAGAGACAATGTGCATGCCCACATATGATGGCATTTCCACATGGAATTTCAAATCCAACTTCATGCATTCATATAAATCAAACACTAATTTTTGCAACTTCCACATCCATAACTGCCATTGATCTTGATTACCCCAATAAAGTTGTATTTCCACTATTAGCTCCAAAAGGAGATGAAAATATTAGTGCCCTTGCAACTGATCCATCCACGACAACAATTTATTGGAGTGATTTAATTGCTGGAAGAATTTATAAACTTTCAATGGGAAATGCTTCAACAACTGAACAAGATGTTTTACTAAAATCTGGGGCAGAAAATTGTTATGGATTAGCTGTTGATTCGATTGAAGGTTTAGTATATTTTACTGGTTGGAGAACGGCATTTAATGAAACAGCTCCAAATGGTTGGATTTCGGTTGTCACCGTTGATGGAAGATTTAAAAAGACAATAATAAATAGTAAAATGAATCCAAAAATTAAAAAGCCAACACAAATTAATTATATTAATGGGTAAATTTAATGCCTAAAAAATATTTCATAAAAATAATATTTTTAGTGAATTATATTGGTTTGATATTGGATATTCTCCGCCAGCTTTATTCCGTTCTGCAGCAAATGGAAAAAAGGCCGCTGAAATTTCTCTCAAAGCTTTAGATTCAAATGCAACAATTGATGCAAAATCTTTGGTTATCGATGAAAATAAACGTCTATTTTGGACGCAATCTTCCCTAAATTTAACCCGAGTTCTTGAAATTCAAAAAATGAAATTACATACAATTAATTTTGCAAATGATCCATTGAAATCCCCGGGATTTGTTGCATTGGATGATGGCGGACATGAGTTAATCTTTTATGATAAAATTAATGGTGATATTGTTGCAAGAATGATTTCAAGTAATTTTGTTGCTGGTGGACATGTTTTTGAATTACGGTATTTTTAAAGTCTTGAAGTGAAAAATAAATTACATTTTAGAAAATCATTTCGACAACTTCGAACAAATAATACAAATTTGGTTGCAATGAAAATCATGGATAAATTGGCATTTGAAACCGAAATTTCAACATCCTCAGAAGAATCGATAACAACAACATGTTCAAGTTTAAAATGTGATCAAATTTGTATTCGTTCATTTAAAGAGCTAAAATGTGTATGTGCAGATGGATTTACACAAGATCGAAGCAGCGGAAAATGTATTGCAGCAGATCAAAGGCTAATGTTTATTGCAATGAATTATGAGCTATTTTGGCAAGGAATTTCTGCAGAAGATTCTGAAATTCATTCAATTGTATTAAGTGGAAATGAGCTTGCAGCTTTACAGCCCCGTTGGATGGCAATTGATTCAACCCGAAATATTGCATATTTAATTGATGCAAAATTGAATGAATTATTTGCGTTAAATCTTTCAAAACCTGATAGTATAAGAAAGATGCATTCTGGAGGCGGTGCAAGATTGGCCGGAGTTGCCGTAGATTCCATTACAGGATATATCTTTGTTTCATCATTTATACCAATGGTCCCAGGACGACAGCTATCAGCTAATATTGAGCTATTACATCCAAATTCAGATGACCTAAAACTTTCAATCGTTCGAGAATCAAATGAAACAATTGGCCCTTTAGCAGTTGACTCAAAAAATGGTTGGCTATTTTGGCTTTCAAGAACAGGAATTAAAAAATCAAGATTTGATGGATCTCAAAAGTCCCAGCTAATCTCCGATAATCCATTTATCTCTCTTTTGGCAGTTGACGAAGAAAAACAAAAATTAATTTATGTTACAAAATCAATTCTATCAATAAATTATGATGGAACTGATCAAAAAGTGATAAAAGCAAATACAACATTTTATGATTCTATGACAGTTTTAAATGGAGTGTTGTACTATAGTGAAAGAAAGCAACTATTTAGAGCTGATATTGGAACGGATGGAGCAATTATTAATGAAACACTTAAAAACATTGCAACTTTAAAAGCTCCAATAAAAGATTTAAAAGTTTTTGATCTGAAAAAAGCTCAAGGTATGGGATTATGGTAGTTTTGACATTTTTGTGTCGAGACACTTTTAAAACTGATGTAATTTAGCAAAATCTTTAGAATTGGATAATCCATGTAAGAAAAATAATGGTGGATGTGAACATATTTGTTATTTCTTAGGACCTGAAACCCCTCAAAAATGTGGATGCATTTTTAGTAAATTACAACATGATGGAAAAAGTTGTGAAAGTATGTTTCTCTTTAATTTATCAATGTCACGTATTTAAATTTTAGAATATACTTCCTTCCTTGCATATATTCGTGGAAATCAAATAGAATTTGCTCCAACATATGGTTCCTTGGATTCTGATGAAAAACATGCATCAATTTCAGCTGCAATAGAGCGAAAAGAATTAGTTGGAGCATTTAAGCCAATAAAAGATGCGGATATTTTACGTGGACCTGTTGCAATTGTTGCAGATATTGATCGATTACAGCTAATATTTAGTGATATAAAAGCAAATCGATTAGTTGCAATTAAAATTGATCAGTCTCAACATTTTGTTATTGTTCAAAATGTTAAACAAGTTGAAGGAATGGCATTTGATGAAATTCATCGAGATCTCTATTTTACTTCAGGGACTTCAATTCTTCGCGTTTCACTTTTGGATGAATATTTAAATGCATATCCAAAAAAGGCAACCGTAATTCTCGAATTAAATGAATATGATAAACCTCGAGGAATTGCAATTGATCCATGTCATATGTTAATTTATTATACAAATTGGAGAACAGATATGCCAACTATAAATCGGCTATATTTTAGTGGATTTAAACATGAAAAAATAATTTCAACAGATATTCGAACTCCAAATTCTATTGCAATTGATTTTTCTGCGCAAAAGTTATATTGGGCTGATGCAAGATTAGATAAAATTGAAAGATGTGATTATGACGGAAGTAATCGAGAAATTGTTATTGAAAATTTTAATCGTTCAACAACCATTGATTTCCCAGCACATCCATTCTCAATTGCCATTCATGGTGATTATATTTATTATACGGATTGGGTTTATCGAGCTGTAATAATGCTTAGCAAATTTAATGGTGAAGGAACTGTTGTTATACATGGAAATTTACCCGATCAACCAATGGGATTAACGGTATATGCAGATGATCTTGTCAAATGTGGAACAGATGAATGTAGTAAAGAAATTGGAAAATCTCTTAAATGTCAAGATATTTGTCGAATGGATTCTAAAGGGAAGGCACATTGTGCATGCCATCCTGGACGGATTTTAAATGCTGATAATACAACTTGTTTTGGTGATACCCAAAGACTTGAATGTTCACAAAATGAATTCCTTTGTGTTTCATCTGGAAGATGTATAGATTATGAAGAGACGTGTGATGGAGTCGCTGAATGCCCGGATGGTGAAGATGAACAAGAAGATTATTGTTCAGCAAGAACATGCCGGACCGGATATTTTACATGTGGAAATGGAATGTGCATTTCTGAAACTAAAAGATGCAATAAAATAAATGACTGCATCAATTTTGCTGACGAACATAATTGCACATGCACGGATTTAGAATATCGTTGCAAAAATGGACAATGCATTTCTAAAGAAAAAAGATGCGATTTTTCAAAGGATTGCTCTGATGCCACAGATGAAGTTGGATGTCCAAAACGTGATTGTTCAACATTAAAGTATCAAAATAAATCAATGATTAATTGCCCTCATACAACTCAATGCATTTTACCTGAATGGTTTTGTGATGGAACTTCTGATTGTTGGGACGGCTTTGACGAAGAAGAATGTCCAGGTTCTGTTCTAAAAACTCCATTCAAATTAAGAATGAATTGGAGAAATTGTACAGCTGATGAAACAGCTTGTTCGGGAACTGGAACATGCATTCCAAAAAGTTTTATTTGTGATGGAATAAAAGATTGTGCAAGTGCCAGTGATGAACAAAATTGCTCAAACATTACAAATAATAAAGTTGACAAATGCTTTGAAGATCCAACAAGTCCAGGATGTGCTGAAAAATGTGATCTAACAAATTCATTCCTTTGTAAAACAGGAATTTGTATTCCAAAATCTTTTCGATGTGATGGAATTGAAGATTGTTTTGATGCAAAATTGAAGGGTGAAATAAGCAGTGATGAAACAAATTGCACAAATTCTTATGCATCCCCGTTAATGCCATGTCGGCCAACAGAATTTCAATGTGAAACAAAACGAACAAGAAGTTCAATGTTTGATTGTATTCCATTAAGGAATTTTTGTGACGGGGAACCTGGTATGTAATTCTTCTGATTGGGCAAAACCGTGCCATTGAAAAATTCATTAAATAAAATTAAAATGTCTTTAGATTGCTTCGACTCATCTGATGAGCCCCATGGCTGCGTGCATCGGCAATGTGGAACCGACGAATTTAGATGTACCTCAGGACAATGCATTCCACAAAATTGGGCATGTAATTCTATTCCCGATTGCCGTGATGAATCAGATGAAAGTAGCATAATCTGTGGAGTACATTACCGAAACTCATGTCCACCACATAATTTTGAATGTAACAATGGTGTTTGTATACATGAAAATCTGTTATGTGATAAAAAGAACGACTGCGGCGATAATTCTGATGAAAAAAATTGTAATCGAAATGAATGTGAAAGAGATCATCCATGTGAAGATCAATGTATCCAAAAAAAGATTGGCTTTCAATGTCATTGTACTGAAGAAGGAAAGATTTTGAATCCCGCAGATAATAGAACATGCATCTTTCAAAATCGTTGTAATGAATTGCCATGTTCACAAATTTGTGATGTTCAAGGCCGTGCAAGTCGATACCGATATCGATGTGGTTGTGCAGATGGATATGAAATTGAACCAGATATGCAAAGAGTTTGTAAACATAAATATATTAAAGAAGAACCAGAATTACTTGTAATTACTAGAAGATATTTAAGAGTTTATTCTTTATTGGGAATTCCAAAACAAATTCTTGCTTCAAATTTAACCAATGGTGTTGCAGTAGATTTTGACATTAAAAGTAAAAAGGTCTTCTTCTCTGATGTTTCAATGGTTGGAAGTACTTTGGCATATATTCGAAGAGATGTCAATGATACTGAAAATACATATAATGTAAGCATTTTACATAATAAAAGTACTGTAGTAATTTTTCGTTGTAGGAGTTAACCCATCTTACAACAACATCACCAGAAGGAATTTTTATTGATTATATAGGAAGAAATATTTATTGGTCTGATCGAGATTCACATTCAATCTCAGTATCCGATATAAATGGCATTTATTCTCGTGTGCTTTTAAAAGGAAAACCTTTAACAGAGCCTCGAGCAATTGTTGGAGATCCTGAAATGGGGCTATTATTTTGGTCGGATTGGGGCGAAGGTGCACATATTGGACGGATGACATTTGGAGGGAAGGAAGTTCGAATAATTGTTGATACATCACTTCGATGGCCGAATGCTTTAGCAGTTGATATTCCATCAAAGAGGCTATTTTGGGGTGATGCATTCCTTGATTATATTGGTTCATCAGATTATAACGGAGATAATCGAAAAATGGTACTTCGAAAAACTGTTGGAAGAATTTTTGGGTTAACTGTTTTTGAAGATTATCTTTATTGGTCAGAATCAACAAATCGAACAATTCAAAAAGCCAATAAACGAACGGGCGAAGAACAGAAAACAATTTTGGATACACAGTTATATAAACCAATGGGAATAAAAATTTGGCATTCAGTTTTACAATCTGAACCTCCTTCAATTGAATTGAAATCCCATCCATGTGATTATTCAAATCGTTGCGATAATATTTGTGTTCCAACAATCACAGATAAAAAATATGAATGTTTATGTTCAAAGGGTTTTAAAGCTGAAGGAAGTCAATGCATTCCAGATTGTAATCCAACAGAATTTGTTTGTGAAAATACATATAAATGCTTAGCATTTTATTGGAAATGTGATGGGTTAGTTTTTTTATTAAAGTTTTATTTAAAGACTGCGCAATTTTAGACAAAATGATTGCGGAGATTTTCAAGATGAGCCACCAGATTGCCCAAAATTCCATTGTACCCCCGGACATATGATGTGTAATCCTGGAGTATCCGTTCATAATTCATCAAACTGTATTGAAAGTGAATTAATTTGTGATGGAAGAAGGGATTGCCCTGAAGGTGAAGATGAGGATCCAAAGCTTTGTTGTATGATTTTTAGTTGTGGCTTCAAAAATTATGTTAATCCTTTTAGCTGATTATAATTGTCATGAAGATCAATTTAAATGTCCAAATTCAACAAAATGTGTTGCATTAACTTCACTTTGCGACGGCACACCTGACTGTCCAAATGGGGCAGATGAACGCGATTGTGGTTGGTTTTCTAAATTTTTTGAGTGCCACTTTTCTCTTTATACATAATGGTGTCACATAATTCATGCACCTACCATAACCTCTTCTTAATTTGTTTTTCTTTTTTTAACAACTTTCCTATACTTTTGTTTATTTTTCCATTTTTCCATTGTTTGATTGTGAAAGGTTTAAATTTTATTTGTGTTTGTAGCTTTACATTTTTCAAAATGCACAGAACCAAACTTTTATGCGTGCCGTGATCCAAAAACTTTAAAACCAATTAAATGCATTCAAAGATCATATCTTTTTGACGGAGAAATCGATTGTCCTGATGGTGATGATGAAAGAGTTGACAAGTTTGGTGTGTTTTTTTTTCACAAAAATAACAATCATTGTTTTTTGATTATTTGTAAAAAAATATGCTTTTTTGTGTTTTTTTGTAGAACCTCCAAAATGTCCACCAGGAAATTTTGAATGTGGATTTGGTGCATCTCGTCGATGTGTACAAACGATACATCTTTGTGATGGACAAAGTGATTGTTCAGATGGCAGTGATGAAGATATTGTGCTTTGTGGTAAGATATACGTATACTTTAAATATATTTAAATGGTTGATATTTAACAATCATTTGGTAGAATTAAAATTGTGTAGTAATTTTATTATTTAATTTTTTTGCTTCTTTTCTACCCTTTTTTTGTTGTTGTAAATTTTGTATCTATCATTAAGTTTAATGCTTATTTTTATTTTGTTAAAATTGCACATTTTTTTTCTCTCCAAAAATTACTTTTTTAGCAAATCGAACATGCTCGGAATATGAATTTAAATGTTCAACTGGTCGATGCATTCCAGTTTCATGGGTTTGTGATGGAGCGAGTGATTGTTCAAACGGAGATGATGAAAAGAATTGTGGACCAATTACTGGAAAATGTAATGATCAACAATTTATGTGTGCATCAGATAAACGATGCATTTTAGCAAAATTCCGTTGTGATGGTAAGTTTTTCAAAAAA
>JAQIXH010000706.1:0-11570 GCA_034700145.1 Panagrolaimus detritophagus | reverse complement strand
TAACAATTTTGACTGGTTTTAATGATAAAATGTTAAAAAAAGTAGGTGAAGATAAAGCCATGCAATATATTTCATCAATGTCACACATGTTTGAAAATCTTTGTAATAAATTTTGATTAATATTTGGAGGTATTAATTTCATAGCTAAAATGGGCCAAATAAAAAAAAATCACAAAATACACAGAAAAAAATTAAACTTACTTCTAAAACGTTCTTTACAAAAAACCAAATGATGTTCAGTTGAATACCATCCAAAACATGCCTGATTTCCACTTTGGCATTTCTCTTCAGTTGAATGATAAAGTGTTGAAGTTACTTTACAAGTCCAACAATATTTCTTATTATCAAGCTTCTCTTTTCTATCTTCATCATTTGTATACGCTAGACAATTTGCTGATTCATGATCATCCAAATCACAATAAAGACAGGTCATTTCATAAAATAAAATAATAAAAAAAGTAGTAGTTGATTGTACTTTTTTTAGTTGTTGCCAAATTAAGCTCTTTGAGAACTTTTTTTTCTGTTTTGATAATACATAAAATCAATAAACAGATATTTTCTTTCAGGGTTTATAATAAAAAAAAGAGATTTCTATAAAAGTTATTATAAAATGAATATATCGCAATTTTTTTGCATACAAATTTTTGCAAGAAAAAAAAGCTAAGTTTCAACACATGCAACACATTGCGGAAGATTGCAAATCGAAGAATCATAATACAAACTTTGTAGTTTTGATGTTGTATTTTTTTAAAAATTTGTTGTCTCTGTTGTTTTTATAGATTATTGTTAAAAGTTATTTTTTTTCACTGTTTTTTTTGTTTGTAAAAAAAGTGATAGTGATTTAGTTGTTGATGAACAGCTGCAACTATGGTGAATTAGAGAAAAAACCAGCATTTTTCGTATAAAATTTTTTGTAACTGGATTCATAGAACCAAAAATAAACACCAAGTTTCGGATTAATTGATGTTTTAATGAGATATTCTTTATAAATATCGAATAAATTTGTAAAGTAACACTTTTTAATATCAAAACTGTCAAATATTTATTGTTTTTTGACTATTACATACTTCTATAAAAAGTTAAAAAGAAAAATCTACCACAAAAACGGGAATTTTTGGAAATTTTTTACATTTTTGGTATCGAAAAATAAAATCTGCAAAATCGCGTTTCGTTGGAAATCCACGGGAATTTTCTACTTTTTTTGTATCCAGGAAATTTACAATCCCGATGTTATGACGGTATTTTTTATTGTTTTTACTTTGTTCTAGTTTATGGTTTTATCGTGAATAAATTCATTTTTTCATTTTTTTTCCTTCTCTGAAAGTATTTTAGTGCCATTGCATAAAGGTGTTGGCATCAGAGAGGCGCGATACCGCATGGGAGAAGCGAGTGGTACAAACAGTTCACTTCACACAAAAAAACCTTTGTCACTTTTCATCCATGCTCACATGGCACAAAAAATTGATTGATCCATTTTGTGGATTGTTTGCTTGCTTTTTTTGTGGCACTGTTGTCTTTTTTAGTTGATTTTTGTAAATATAAAAAATGGTTTGCCTTTTCTGTGATTCCCGTTCCCATAGATCAAAATTTTGTGACGTACATGTTACTGATAAAGCTAGAAAAGATATTGCCATAGAAAATAATTTTTGCCGATTTTGTTTTCTTCAATCAATTGTGCCTCATTTACCAAAAGATAAAAAATGTAAAAGTAATGAAAAGTGTTATGGATGGTTTTCAACTGAACATCATAAATTATTTTGTATTGAAAGAATTAAAGGTTTGTTTTTTGCTAAAGAAAAATAATTTGATACAAAAATTGGCCCAAGTAAAAGGTCCTCTTAAAAAAACATCCCAGTCCACCTATTGTACAAAATAAAAATTTTAATAATTAAAAAAATAAAACAATCCAAATTAAATATTTATATTTTCAGCTTTCAAAGTTTTTATTCCAAAAATTGATCATAATTTGTTACAAAGATTTGTGGACACATTTGACCCCGATGAAAAATATACATTTGTTTTAACTTCACCAAACCATTCTAATATTATTACATTGGATTATATCAAAGTTATGAGTTCATTCGATAGTGACAAATTTAATGGATTTCCTGCTTCCCCAATTGTTCTTGTAAATACCTATATGAAGCTTATCAGAACTGATACTGAAAAAGAACAAAAGTTATGTGATTCCATTAATGCCAAGGCACTAATCTGTTTGCCACAAGTTTTAATTATTGATTGTACAAAACTCCCAGGCGATGTAATCCTGCAAATGTTATCACATCATACAAAAGATTTTCGTTTATATGATTCATATAATTCCAATTCACAGATATCATTTTCGGATATAATAAAAAAAGCACCAAATCTTGAAAAGGTTACTGTATTTTGGACAACAATTGTAATATTTGAAAATTCATGGCTAAAAGATTTGATGAAATATAAAATTGGCAAAAATATAAAACGGCTTCGGGTCATTCTAGATGCCATTGAGCTCAATGTCGAAGATTTAGTTGAAGTTGTTAAAGTTTGTTTTTTTTAAAGATTAGAAAGCATTCTTTGAATACAATACTTTTTAGACAAGATGCAGTGAGAAAACTGAAATTGATATCAGATTTAATCGAAGTCTTAACAATAACAGCCCTATAAATGATAAAAAATTTGATGAAATAATTAAAAAATTAGAAAAACATTTTGATTATCCAAGATCGAATGAAGAAGTTAAAGCATGGTTGCAAATTGGATATGATCAAAGTAATGACTTTAAAAAATACTCACTCATCAATAAAATTATATTAAAAGAAGAAGAAGAAGAAGACGAAGAAAAGAAAGAAAGAATAATGCCAAAACGAGCTGCAACAAAAAGAAAATATATTGAATGAATGGATTCACATTTAAAAATTTATCTGTTGTAAAACTTGTGTGTCATCTGTATATTTTTTTAGGTATCTTTTTTGCATAAAATGTTTTTGTTGTTACTGTAATTATATTTTTTTTGGATTTTTCAAAATTGAATATAATTATTATTTTGGAAATTTCTGTTCCATAAAAATTGGGCATACTTTTCTCATAGCCATCTTTTTACAATTTCACGATTATTTTTTGACGGTTGTTAATGAAACATAAAAAAATGCATTATTTCGTCCTGCAAAAATAAAGGAACCATTGTAGGGAATTCTGTGGAAGGGGTTTGAAGTTTTATTCGGGGATGGTCGCTGTGGAATGGAACATTTGTGGATACTGGAAACACAGTACAGACATTTTAAAGCAAAAAAATGATTATAAAAAAATTTTGATCCAGGTCATTCTCACTCTTAAATCTTTCTTTTTTTATTTGTCGCAGTTTGGCTGCTTGTCTTTTTTTAATTTGTGAGAAAAATTGGCAACTTGCCAATTTTATTTTTGCAGAGTCTTGAAAAAACTACTAACTTGGTAAAATTATATACTTTAAATGCTTTTCAATAGTGCAATATACATATATTTATTTAATTTATTATTTTTATCTTAAATTCTTATTTTTCTTGATTCAGCAATTGTAATAATCTTTCTATAGTATTTAATTCAAATGGCTCGAAGTATTTATATTATTCGTCACGCTGAACGCATGGATAACGTTGATAAACATTGGAGAAAAAAAGTTGGAGATAAATATACATCAGATAATTGTCCCCTCTCTTTACAAGGACATAAACAATGTATAGAACTTGCAAAATGGTATATAATTTTTATTTTTAACTTTTTTCATCTTTATTTTTTTACAGGTTTGAAGACATTAAAGTTAGCCATATCTTTGCATCACCATTTGATCGAACATTAGATACTGCAACAAGAATGATAGGAAATCGGAAGCTACAAATTAAACCAGAAGCCGGATTTCTTGAAGATGCGGCATATCTTTGTTCACCGCCAGGTATTCGAGATAAAGAAATCTTAAAAGAAACTTATCCACTTATTGATGAAACATATGATCCTGTTATTGATCCATGGAAAGAAGAATTTAAAAATTGTTATATTAATTATGATGGCAGTGCTCAAATAAAAGAGACTATTGAAACTATTCTAAAAAAATATGAGGGTAACATATCGTTTTTATGTTCTCATTTTTTTTGTTTTTTAGGTGATATTGCTATCATCTCCCATGGCTCACCGATTGCAGATTTATTAGAAGTTTTGACTGGTAAATGGGTAAAATTATTGCCGTTATTCAATTTTTATCATAGTTTATTATTATATTTTTAGTTGTATGTTGGCCAAGCGACTGTGTCAAGACTAATTGAAAAAGAAAATGGAAAATTTGAAGCTTTATTCATTGCAGATCATGCACATTTGAGTGATAAATCAAATCTTAATTCTTGGTGATATTTTATTTTATTGTATTAACAATTTTGGGAATGATGACCGAAAAATTTTAAAAAACGGCATTTTAAGAAAAACTTTTTCCGCACGGGGCCTTTTTTGAACAACAAAAATGATAGTCGATCTTTAAAATTTATTTTTGAGATTTACAATGTTACTTTTTTCTTTTATAATAAAATTCAGCGGCCAGTGTATGTACTATAGAAAAATAAAAATGTTTCCTCCTCATTATTTTTTTATATTCTTTATTTGGTGCCTACAAAAAACTTTATTTAAAATAACTGAAAAGAAAATGAATTTAAAAATCTTAAACGATGTAGAAGTTCTTTGGTCATTGATGATGATGATCATTAGGCCGATGACCACATTTGCAAGTTTCAATAATGCCACCATGAACTCCACCAGGATTTTCTTGGCCGCAGCCACCAGCAGAGGAATAACTTTGGCAATCACATTTTTTACATTCAGTTCCCATATTTCTTTTTCTATTACCTTTCAACGTAAAATATAAAACAACAATGATTTTGTTTTGTACAAAACAAAGAAAGCCAAATGAGAGAACGTCAAAAAAGTGAAAACGAATCAATAAAAATAAAACGCGATATTTCTGGCCAAAGTAAAAAAATAAAAAAGTCATAAATTTTTCTTTGTCAATGAAATGTGTTTTAAATAATGGAAGAATTAATTCGAATAAATAATTAGGGAAGAAGTTTTTCAAAAAAATTTAAGTGATTTAAAATCTAAAGTTTGAGATTTTTTTGTTAACAAACTCGGACTTGGACCTATAACCTCCCACAATGAGGCATAAAAAAAGGAAAACTCAAAGTTTTTAAAGACGATAGATAAAACTGGCAGATAAACAAATCACTGAATGAGAAGAGACAATTCCCAAGATCTAAATTGCAGTAAGATTTTTACCATTTGTATTTTCGATTTTCGATATTGTCGATTACCCTAATTTTTAAGGCCCATTATTCTTAAAGTTAGCAATTAGTGCAAAATATACTGTAGCGAATATGACGTTTATAAATCCTCAAATAACAATGCTATAAATTTATAACTTTTTGTCATTCATTTTATCTTTTATTTTTACCCGTTCCCCTTTTTTTATTCATACACTCTTTGTTTCGATTAACTCTGTTTACTTTTTCAATTTTAAAGTACATTTTGAGTTTAAAATGGGTGCAAGTTCCACAGATTTATTTTGCATTTGATACTTCTTTGTGCTTTTTTTTTCATAAATACTTTGGGAAACAAATATATGTTCTTTTTTCCCTCACATTTTTTCTTTAAATCGAAAAAACT
Source organism: Panagrolaimus detritophagus (assembly GCA_034700145.1). Taxonomy (NCBI): domain Eukaryota; kingdom Metazoa; phylum Nematoda; class Chromadorea; order Rhabditida; family Panagrolaimidae; genus Panagrolaimus; species Panagrolaimus detritophagus. The sequence goes on along the minus strand of JAQIXH010000706.1, from coordinate 5,909 downwards.
AAAAAGCAGGCGATGTATTAAAATTAATGAAAAGGGTAAAGAAACAAATTCTTTTGATATATCTACCGTATTACAAAAAAATTAAAAGTTTACGGAATTTTGCTTCAAAACCAATTAAAAACCGTTTTTTTAAAAAGTAGATAAAAAATTTTAAAAAAGATTAAAAAAAGGTTACTTTTCATATAGGCGGTGGTTGCTTGCCCTTTTTACCTCTGTAAGTTTTAAATTTATATCAAAGACTTGCGCATGGATTGTGTTTTATTATTTACTTAACCTTTCTTACGGATAAAAAGAAACAAAGAATTTTTCACTCGTTTTTATTAGGTTTATTTAAAAAAACATACGTTTATTTTTTAGCTGATATTTTTTGCATAAGAAATAACAAAAAACTTTTTCAACGTTTTTTGATTGTAGGTCATTTAGTATTTTTGCTGCAAGATCACCAAAAATACAAAATTATCCAAAACATTGAAAAATACTTAAATGACAAATAACAAAGTGTCTAAACAAAATTACCGGTTTTGATTAGCCCGGAAAATTATTTTTGTTAGTATTTAAAAAATGGGTATTACATTCACGAGCTTATGGGATTTTTTTGAGATAAAATTTATCTCAATTGCTTGGAAATTCCCAAATTATTTCTGAACTACCTTTACATTCTTTATGTACTTTACATTTGTGTCAAATAACTGATGGGATATTAATTTGAGATAAGATTTGTTTCATACAGTATAACAAAATTTTCTAGTTTCAAAAAAATTACAAATCTAAAATCGCAAAACGCCATGTACTTTTACTAACTGTATCAATATACACTTTTAAAAAAAACTAATAAATTACAAATAAATATAGAAAAAACAAAGGTGATAATGTGATTATGATGGCCATGATAATGCATTATCCGACAAACGGTTGTATAAACAACTCTGATTTTGGATACTTTTTTCGTTTTCGCCCCTGAAAAAATTTATTCACAAAACACAACCGCTCATTCAACCCACCCGCCTTTTCGAATTCTCAACGTTAACTCACTGATTTTATGCAAATTTGTGAATGAATTTTTTGAGGGCGAGGGCGAAAACGAGAAAAGTGCTTTGATTTTGTTTCTTTGCAAAAATTAAAATTGAAAAAAAGAATAGAAAGAGGTATTATCCAAACGATGTACCGTAAAAATAAAACAAGAGAAAAATTTTGTAACTTTCAACCTCATATTTGTTTACGTAGACGACAAAGATCAAATTTTTTCACAAATGAAAAACAAAAAAAGCAGAATGGAATGAAATGAAACAACAGGATACACAAAAGAGAGAGAAAAATGAGATGACAAACATTGCCGCCTAAATAAATAATTTTTCTGTAATCTTGTACTCGACGAATGACGTTGGATGTGGAATCAAAAAGAAATCATTTTATAAAATATCCAACCTTTTTCATTTTTTTGATAGTACGGTAATCATGAAGAAGAGCAGTATAAATATCAAGAGAAAATAATGGCAAAAGCAAATATTAAAAAACGAACAGTGTTCCATAAAAATAAATGGTTGCCTTTTTTTATGATTGAATTTTTGTTATTATTAATTTCACCAATTAGTTTTGTGATTCATTTAATAAAAATAGGTGTCATTTTGACATGTTTCCCCGTTTAAGCTAATTGTGAATCCCCATAATTTTGCAATGAAAAAGCGAAATCACTCGAAAAATTTGTTAGTCTTTATCTGATTTCTATAATTTATGTAATCCTTCATCCAAGTTTTAAGAATTTTCATCAGTGCATCCTACTGTGTTAGGAAATTACTGTGGTTAAAAATGGCCGAAAAACATGGCCATTCTTTACAACTTTAATCCTCTGACCTAAAAATATGCCTTGATGAAAGTTTTTAAAAGTTTGTAGGAGATAGGAGCCATCAGATGCAAAAAAATTTTTTGAAACTATTGTATACCTAAATTTCGATTCTAAGCCATTTTGCATTTTCGCAGTGAGATTAATAAAATCAAACTTAACCAAATTGTTGAAATATGTCAATTAAATAATTATATGAATCACAAAACAAATAGTTTAAATTACAAAAATCTGATATATTTTCGTTGGGCGTTGTAAAAAACGTTTTATTTTTACAGAAAAAAAATTATATTTTTATATTTTTCAGATTCTATTTATTTCAAAATGGTTTTTATTCCTGACTTTATTAATCAAATATATTTTAAAATAAGGAATGGAAAGAGGAGATTATCTGACAAAACATCCATAATTCCTGTCTTTTCAAAAATCAATCAAAATCAACAGCAGCAGGCGGCATCAAATGATAACGATAAAGAATCAAAAATAAATTCTGTAAATGAAGAACCGGCAACAGATTGGCGAAGCATTTACGTTGCGGCGGCATTATCTTTTGTTGGATCTGCACAATTTTCTCTTTATTTTAGCTCTTTATGGCCATATTTGCAAATTGTAAGTTTTTTTAAAAATCTCATTCACTCTGTTTTTAAATTCGGATAACCTTGTCAACAAAGGTACCTCATCTTTGTCTTTTGAAATTGTATCTTTGCAAAAACGTAAAATAAGTATCTAAAAATAAAATTAGAGAATTAAACTTTCGATACCTGATTCTAGTTAAAATGTCTGCTATTTTTTGAATTTTTAGCTGTCTTCATTGTTTTTATGAAAATTTTTGTGATTTTTTCTGTTTTTTCAACGACCAGCCAAAAGAAGCTATTAAAAAATTGCTTCTAAAAATTTTACACTCCTTCGATTCCAAAAAGTGGGGAGATTTTGGGATATTTTTTTGGCAAAATTCCTCACTTTTTTTATTTCTCGAAAGATTTGACAACCCTGCTTTTAGTTGAACATTTAAAAAATAAAAAATTTTAATAATGAAATTTTTTTGCAAAACTGGAGTCCGTCAAAATTAGGGGCTGTCTGCATATCAGGTGTCGTAAGTGGTGTAAATGACCATTTTTATCCGCGGCAAAAATTTCCTATGGTGTGATAGGGCAAATCAAAATTATGGTTCACGGGAAACCTGAACCTTATGAATATTTTTTTATTCCCTTTTTGTTGAATCTGTTAATACCGTATTTTTAGCTCGATAAAACAGCCACCGAACAATTCTTTGGTTTTATTGTTGCCATATATTCAGTTGGACAAATTATTTCTTCTCCAATCTTTGGATATTGGTCAAATGCCATTAAACAAGTAAGAATACCACTTTACGTTGGATTATTTCTTATGCTTCTTGGAAATATTCTGTACATTGCACTTGAAATTGTTGCATTTCCAAGAAGATATCTGCTATTTGTTGGAAGATTTATTACTGGAGCTGGCTCTGGAAATGTAACCCTTCTTCGAACCTACGCTTCTACGGCTTCAACCTTTAAAGATCGAGAACGGGCAATTGCATATGTAACATGCGGGCAAGCCCTTGGTACAACGTTTGGCCCTGTCCTCCAACTAATTTTTACTCCATTGGGATATCCCGGCTTTAGAATATTCAGTTTTTTAACCATTAATCTTTATACTGCTCCAGCGTATCTTGCTTGTGCAATGAATATCTGCGGTGCAATTGCCCTTAAAATTTTATTCAAAGAAAATTATGCTGGAATTATTGAAACTCCAAATGCATCATCTACAACTGCTTCTTCAAAGCTTCCACCAATTATTCCAGCGTATGATATTATTGCTGTTTTAATTTGTTATTTTTCACGATTTACTCAAATGTTTATTAATACAAACTTGGAAACTATTGGATCTGCATTTTCAATGTTAATGTTTAATTTTTCTGAAGCTAAATCTGTTACTTTTACTTCAGCTGCGCAAGGATGTGTTGGAGTTTTTACATTTGCAACATATTTTGCTTATATTAAATTTGATCTTAAGAAATAGTAGGTTTTTTCTTTTCATCTAAAAAAGGGAGTTAAAAACACTTGGACTTGGCTATTTTAAGTGGGATGTTTCTTCTTTAAACAGTTTTTGTAGATAACTTTAATTGAATTTTCTCTTCTTTTTTAACGGCAGTTTTACAAAATTATTGCATGTAACACGATTAACTAAAAAACAGTTGACTTTATCAAAAAGTTTTTTCTTGCAAAACAAAAAATTTTAGTTTAATTTAATGTTACCGTTTATTTTCTATTACATTTCTACATATTTATGCAAAAAATAAATCTTTTTGTATTAAAAATATTTGCATTACCGGATATATCCCCGACAATGCTTATCCAAAAATTTAATTGGTAATGACACAACCATTTTATTGGAAGGTCATAGAAATCACCTAGTACCTTGATACTTGGGTAAAAAACCAATGATTGAATAATTTTTGTCTCTTTTATACATTTTCTGATTTGAAATAAAAGCGAGGTGCACCTTTTTTTTGTTGCTTGTCTCTCTTTCTTTTTACTCTCCACTATTTTCACTTGTTGCATAACTGCTTTTATGAAAAAAGAACAACATGTTTGGTTTCTTTTTTCGTTTCTCAATAGAAAAAGACATTTTTGTTCAGTTGCGACTAAATGTTTAATTTCTTTTTTGTCTCATGTTTTTCAGTGTTATTTCTAATACAACCAAAAAAGAACCCAATTCCTTCTTTTGTCTCTTTTTTGACGGAAATATCTGACATCAAAAATATTTTATCGTTGGTTTAATTACCCAAAGTTTGAGGTAATAATTAATTCCGCTCAAAAAATTTTGTGGCGAGAAAACAAATTTAAATAAATTTTGGAACGCTTTCAATGCAATTTTGTAAGCAAATATTTTTGATAACTTTTACAGTGTTTGAATTTGTGTCATTTTTTAGTATTTTATTAAATGTATTTTATTTTTATAGTGTCAGCTCCCGATTAGCTACTGTGGCTTCACTCATAATACTTATTGCATTTCATGTTATAACATATTCTTGGCCATTCATTCCAGGACATGTTGAAATGTATAATTCAACAACAAGCATTACATACGGTTGTAACACTGATAAATTTACATGGTGTCAAAAATTGAGACCTGTAAATGTATATCTTTATTATACAGCATATGTTATTGCACTTGGATTTGCATTTCCAGTTTTAAATATAACTGTTGCAACAATATTCTCAAAAATTCTTGGCCCCCGACGACAGGGAACACAACAAGGAATTTTTCAAGCTTCTGGTAGTGCGGCCCGTACAATTGGCCCAATTGCCGTATCAATGCTTTACACAAAATATGGCCCACAAATGGCATGGAATATGGAGATTGCAGTGATTGCGGTGACATTACTTGTTTGGCTTATATTTTATCGTCGGATGGTTGCCTTAAAAATTCCAACACCTGATCCTGAAATTTGTAAAATTTTGAATGCCAATGATGCGATGATTATTTCGGCATTTAAGCCTCGAACAATGACTCATAAGACTTTGACATCTTGTAAAACTATTTAATGTGGAACAGAAATAGATTATTATTAATGTAAAATGCGATAGTTATTATTTTGCTAAACAAATATCTGCCTTTTTTTATAACAGCGTTTTCTTAGAATTCATTTATATTGAGAGAAAGCATTTGAATTTCAATCAAACTTTTTCATGTTGTTTGATTGAAATTAAAATCCTCAAATAAATCTTTATTTCCACAGATCCCTTTAAAATTTTTTGAATGTATGTGTTTTATTTATTTTTGTATTGTTTCGGGTAACAACCAAAATTTTTTTCAGTTATTATTATGTTTTTTACAAATAAAAAAAAATATCTCACTAAATTTTAAAAAATAACCAATCTGTCGATTGTATTCGATTAACTGAGGTACAATCAGGAAGTAGATATCATCTAAAAAAATGCCAGTGGAAAAATTCTTTGAAGAAAAGGAAAATTGTCCAACGAAGACGAAAAGAATATTTTTTGTTGTTTTTTATAGATGATTTCTGCTTCCTGGGTACATCATT
>JAQIXH010000705.1:0-11571 GCA_034700145.1 Panagrolaimus detritophagus | reverse complement strand
TCAACAGTCATGGGGTCAAATGTCATGGGGTCAACTGTCAGGGGTCAAATGTCATGGGGTCAAAGGTCATGGCGTCGATTAACAATATTTTTGCCAGTCCATAGTTTAGTTTTTCAAGTCCAGGGATTAGGCAAATGAGTCCAGGGTTTAGCAGTCCAGTCCAGAGTGAGTCCAGTCCAGGGTTTAGACCTGCCCGCTTTTAACTTTTAGTAAGTTAACTCACATTTTGTGTTTCATTTAATCGAGCTTGAAGATCCAATGTATCATTAATTGAGATTAAATTTGTGTAATTACATGGATAGAAAAATTCTTCTGGTTTATAAATACAAAATACCATCGCTGTATCAATTAATGCAATCATACTAATAAATGTCGTCCATGTCGTTTTAAGTATATTATTTAATTCATTTTTATATGGATATTCAACCTCAAATTTTTAAGATTTACATTATATTATCAGTGGCAATTAATTCTATCATACCTTCTTTAGCTTTGGTTTATCCGTTATTAAATCAGTTTCTGTGTTTGTTGATGATGGATCTCGCAAAGCTGAATATACTTTCATGTTGTACTAAAAACTTTTAGGTTGATATGTACTGTTGTTCCAGTATTTAATATAATTACTGCAACAAAAAGTACATTAAAATAAACATTAAAAACACACAATAAACATAAATTTAAAACAATTTTTGCAAACTCACGAGATTAACATAAAGCTAAAATATTTTCGTTTTAAGAAAACAACCGGCCTTGCAAAACCACAAAATAGGAGGGTAAAAAGAGGGATAACCCACTCTCTCTCTCTCTCTCTTTTTCTTTTTTTTTTCTTTTTTACTGCGTTTTACACATTTTGTCTCTTTTTACCCTCCAATGCAAGGCCGGGTCTGAAACTACGTTTTTTAAAGTTTAGTATTTTGCGAGAGTAACTTCTTTTTTGTTGATCAAAAATGTGTTTTTTCCCTCTTTCTTTGAATATTTTATAAATTTTAAAAACTTGATAGAACAAAAAAAAGTAATGCTTTTTTTAATAAATCTATACTTTTTATAGGCAATTCATAACAAGAGACTTACTTGTGTAAAAACTACACCATCAGTAGGAGTGGATTTATCTAATAAAATTGTACAAAATATATGTTGACAATATTTATTAAAAATGAGAAAGCTCAAACTCACTTTAACAAAAAATATAAATGAATTAGAAAAGTGGAAATAACTCATGTAATGTTTTCTCATGTTTTTATTTTCATCAACAAGAGAAGTTGTAGATCGTTAAATCTGTGTCACACTTTAAAGGCTATAATTATTTTTTATGTCGTTTTATAGCTTTATATAATTAAAAAGTTAAAAATCAAAGGTTACACATTTTTTACAATTTTTTGTATCTTTTTTTATGAAATCTTGGGATTTAAAAAAATAAAATACATCAGAGTCTGAAACTACGTTTTTTATATTTTAGTGTCTGTGAGAGTTGACTCTTTCTTTATTTATCAAAAATGTGTTTTTTCGTCTTCTTTTTGAATGTTTTATATTTTTTTAAAACAAAATCCTACAAAAAAAGTACTGCTTTTATTATTGTTAAATCCATAAAAATTTATACTTTTCACATTCTATGATAGTAACAATCTCAGAAGAGAAACTGATATCATAATTTATTAAAAATGTGAAAGCTCCAACAAACATTAACAAAAAATAGAAGTGATTTAGAAAGTAGAAATAACTCACTTAACTTTTTAAATAATTTTTTATAAAAAACAAATAAATTTGCAAGCTGTTAGATTTGTGTTACACTTTAAAAGTTATATTTATTCTGTAAATTTGATGGTGCAATTTCAGTCGTTTTGTAGCATTCGAAAATTGAGATAAAAACCGAAGGTTACACATTTGTTACAATAGTTCATTACTCTTCTAGACAACATCTTGGGATTCGAAAAAGTAAAATGAATTTAAGTCCCAGTCCATGCAAAACAACAAACTGGGAAGGTAAAAAGAGGGATTACCCACTCTCTTTCTGTCTTTTTTTTTTCTTTTTTACTGCGTTTTACACATTTTTGTCTCTTTTTACCTCCCAAGCAAGGTCGGGCAGTTAACTTGGACATTTCCCAAATTTTTTGTTGAAAAAGGACAAAGAAAAAACTGATGCTTTTTAAAAACGGGAATTAGTTCTTGCAAATGTGTTCGAAAAGGAAATTATTGTCAGAAAAAAATTCTACTTCAGTTTAGGAACTGAAAGTATAAGCTTATAATTAATCTTCTAATAAATGCTTGAAATATTCGAAAAGCGATGAAGTAAAAAATAACAAGCCAAAAATGAAAAATTTTTTTTCAAAAAAATATGGGTATTTTATTGGCAAAAAATAGTTTCCGTGTTTCTTTTGCCGTAAATGCGAAAGGCAGGCAAAAAACATGGAACAAGAAAAACAAGATTAACATATATGATTGTGTACTGTATTTTGTTAAAATGTTCTAAAATAAAATGAACTCATTTCAAGTTTTCAAACTTATAACTTTTATTGATTTTGTATTTGACAAAAATATCCCCCAACAAACGATACAATGAAATCCTTACAACTTGGTTGAACTGAAGAAAAAATACTTGTTTGTAATCATCGTATTCCAACAGAAACTGCACCATCACTTATTTGGTTGCCAAAATGTTTTAAAGTGAATAAAATTTATTTTATTTCTTCATGACAAAATTAAATCATGCGGGCCCTCGTCATGTTTTAAATGAACTACGTGCAAAACATTGGATTTGCCGTGGCAAACAGGTTAAAATGAAAGTCCTTAGATATGAAAGCAATCATTAAAGCACTTCCATATGAATTGCCAAAAATGCCTCCATTATTGAAAAATTTTTCTAATCCTCGGATACCTCAACTAATTTTAAACCATTTCTTTTTATAAAAAATGAATAAAATATTCAAAAAATGAATTTAAAAATAAAAATGATAGAATACACTCTAATAAGAATTAATTAATTTTATTAATATAAGGCTAAAAAACATTTTGTTTTTCCTTTAAATAACTGATTCTGATGCCCCATTTTTACACAAAAAATGCACAATTTAGTGAAATATCAACTTTACCAAAAACAATTCTGCAAACTTTTCGATAAAATTCTCATGACCTTACATGGGAATTTTAAAAATGAAAAGTTAGTGTACCCCCTAAAATATTGACTTTTATATAGCTACAAGTGAAAAGTTTTTTTTGTCATTAACATAATCTCATTACCAATAACGATTTTTTTCTGAAAACGTTTAATCAATTTCTGCATAAAAGCATTAAAATATTTTGTGGCATTTCTGTAACAAAAAATATCTCATTAGTCATTACCATACAGTAGCAATTTTTCATTATCCAAAAATTATTATATTTATTTAAAGATGGATAGTTCAAACTCTCCCGTTCTCGAAATCTTACCTAAAGAATCTCCAATTCCAACAACTTTTTTAAAGCAATATTATTCCCTTCCATCTCCGATAATAAAATATATGTTAGAAAATGCTTCTGCAATTAATTATTTTAAACTTTTTCAAACCTGTAAAATCCTTCAAAAATTTATTGAAGAAAAATATGGTCCACAAATTGATGTCCTTGAAGTTGGAAATTTCAATCGTAATTCATATTTCTTTTCCATTCGTGCTCGAAATAAAGAAATAAAAATTCGTGGATCTGAAAAAATCTATAATGAATTTCCAGAAAATCGTAAATTATGGGTACGAAAACGGTTAATGTTACACTGCTTACCAGGTTATGTTAGTAAAAGATATATTCAAATATTAAATTTATCAACTGTAAAAGAGATTTATCTTTTTGTCACAGGTGTCAAATTTGATGATTATAAAAAGTTATTAGTACCATCAATTGAAATTTTATATGCAACTGTTTGTAAAGCTGAAGGTGATCTTATTTCTCATACTTTAAAGAGTTTGCCAAATTTGAAAATCTTCAGGTAAATATAAATTTGCAGAAAATAGTTTAAATTCCACTTTTTACAGACTTCCATGGCATAAAAATTTAACAACTTTTGCTGAACTAACTTCTATCAAACGAAGCTGTAAACTAAAAAAAGCAGAAATTTATGAATTTGCTTCTGAATTTGATGATGAAAATTTAAGAGGATTTATTGCTAAACAAATGGCCTCTGAAGCAACATTATATTTATGCTTCAAAGAAGGAATCTCACAAAGAATTAAAAACAAATATCAAAATTTTGCTGATGATTTTAATATGTTTTCCTCTTCTAAAATTATGATTCGTTAACTTTGTTCAAATTTTTTGCTTTTTATCTTTTGTCCAAAGTTTTTATGCTGTTTTTTGTATTTTTTACATGAATGTTATTATTTCCACACATTGATTGATTAATAAAATATATAGCTGAATTTCTGCCCATAAAAACATTTTCTTTTTATGTTTGTTCATGTGCACACAAAAAATTTCTTAAAATACAGGGTGATTCAAGAAATTCCCCAGTTTTCTTTTGGGTGGCAAATTAGTACTGTTAAAGTTATCAAAAAACAGACTGCGGTTTTGTAAATAACAAAAATAATTTTTGACGGGGGGGGGGCGTACGTGAAAATTTAAAATTTGTTTCTCAGAATAAATTCATATTAAAATCATAAAAACTTTTATTTTTTTTAATAATATAATAACACAAAGTTAAAGTTATCAAAACCGCAATCCGTTTTTTGATAACTTTAACAGTACTAATTTGGCAGTTAAATTAAAAGGGGGGAATTTCTTGAATCACCCTGTACGTAAGATTGCCTTTTTTAGATATTTCCTTGTTGGTGATCTTTGCCTTCTATTCAATATTGTATTTTCTATTTTGTATCCTTCAAACAATTTGTTCCTGGTCTAAGTATACAGTAATAATTTAATAAATTATAATCTACAGCAAAAAAATTTACCATTTCACCGACAAATTCAGTTACTTTTCTTTTATTTGTAAATATGAAATGCACTTTTAAAACATCTGTCTGCATGTTTTTTTTTGATTGTAAAAAAAATATTTAAATTTTATAAATGCGAAAATTATACCATATCTGAAAACACAGGTGACTTTTTATCTCCAAAAATAGCAATCCCAAAAAAATAATCATGACTGCTGAAAAAATTCTTTGACCGATTTTAAATATTAAATTATAGACAAAAACTACAAAGCCTCCGCTAAATAAATTTTTTAAAAAGATATATAAAATTATGAAATTTATGTGTTTTTGAGTTTTTGGATGATCTCCAACATTTCATTTCTTTTTTGACTACAAATAAATTTCTTTTCAAAGAAAAATGCGGTTTTTGCAGCTTAGTAAAGAAATTATTCTGTGTTATTATATTATAGAAAATTAAATAATAGCTAACAAAATTAATGTGTTAAATATTATTCCAAAATGTCAAAAGTCAGAAGACCTCATAAAACGTCAGATAAATTTCATATAACAAAATTTACAACAAATCCCAATTTTATTTTTTAAAATAAAATTTACAAGTCTCAATTAAAGCCTTCTTCGTGTTTTTTTTGCAAATTTTATTATTTTTAAAGAAGATTTGAAAAAAGTTTTTAAGTACCATTTAAATATAAAAAATAATTTATTACTTCCTTCTTCCTTGTTGTACCTAAAAAAAGGGTGTAACGACTTTTATTTAATAAATACAACTTTTAATACATTTATTATTTAAAGATTTACTATTTTTGTGTGTTTTTAACTTTTGTATTTTCAAAAAGTGGTGAATAACTTTTATGTGTCAATTTTAAAGTTGATGGTTCTCAAGAGTTAACAATATAAATACAAATATTAATTGTATTTTGGTTGAAATTATTGCTATAAATATTTGGATTTTCTTTGAATTACTTCTTATTTATAAACTTTGTGTAGTGGCTCCTTGGGATACTGTAGCTTTAAAAAAATTTTTATTACTGCTTAAAAATTATACTATAATGGAGTGGATTGATTACTATAACATCCTTGTCCTTGTTCATCTCATTTTACAACTACTTTTTGGACTTTTTATAACCTATAAAGCTTGTCGAATCCTTAAACTTAAACAAATTTCCACAAAAGCAACTCCAACAATGCTTCTCTATTTTTGCTTTATGACAGTTTTGGGCACAACTTTATCCATATATGCTTTATTTGCAATAATCTTTTGGAGACCTGATGCCATTCTTGCCGATCAGACAGCCCTCTTCATTATCGGTTTTATTCCATGGATTCTAATTTGCATAAATCCCGTTCTCGAATTCTGTCTATGTCTTGAACGGATTTTTACAATTTCATTCCCATATCGATATTTGGAAAAATCTAAAAAACTCATGTGTCTTCTTTCACTGCTATTCTTCATTTTTTGTCTTGGAATTAATATTTATTTTAATGATCTAACAAAAATGCCACAATTTCGTCGACCATCTTGCCGATTTTTTACTTGTTTTACAACGTTTATGCCAAAAAAATATTTAATCCCTTTCAAAATTGTCATTTCTATTTTGGAAGGTTTTGCTGCAGTTGCTTTATTATTTTTAATTAAATATAAAACAATTCCATCAATTTATGCAAAAAGTAAATCACGAAACACTGCAATGCTAATTATTATTTCAACAACAATCGTTTTTGAATTTACTCCAAATTTATTGGATCAAATTTTTAATTTGGTAAATTTAAATAATTTTTTAAAACTTTTAAATTTACAGTAATTTTTTTTAGATCTTTGATGACATTTATTTAGTTACCTATCTTGGCCCCTACCGTACCACTATCAGTTGTATCAGCATTGTAATAAATATTTTAATGTACAGTCGAGTTTTTAATCGTGGCAACAAAGAAATCAGCAGTGTCCAAATTACTCCAACACTTTCACCATCAAAACGATTAAGCAATAATTTTTTTAAATATTAATCAAATTTTGTTTCTTAACATCAGATTAATAATCTGATTTCCTCAAATATGTTAATTTTATTTTTAAAATATTGTTATACTATACTTTTGTGTTTTTGTTTTTTTAATTTTGAAGGATGATTTTTGTATTTTAACGTTTTGTAATGAAATAAAAAATGCCACAAAAATATTAATGTTGCACTCCAACACTGATTTCTCGAATATAATTAAACATAATTTTTTTTTCAATTTTAATCAGATTTTGTTTCTTAACTTCAATCTAATTTCCTCAAATATGTTAATTTTATTTTTTCAGTTTCGTGACATCATAATTTTGTGTTTTGCTCTTTTATTTAAATCATAAAAAATAAAGAAAACTATAAGGAATTGTTATTTCCTTAAGAAAGTTTTTTAAAAAGGTCGCAATAAAATACATGGAAATTTTAATGTTAGTCAAAAAACAGTAATCAAAAAAAAAGGTCTTTTGTAATTAATTTAAGTTTTCCTACTACAGTATTCCATATAGTTGACATATTATAAAAAAATTAAAAACAGAATAAAATGGCAGTAATCTCAATTTTAATATGTTATTATAAAAAAAATGTTTTGAGTTAACCAAAAAACATGGCAAACAAAAATCCTATATCTTTATAATTATGATAGCACATATTTGGATTACTGTAATTTTACTCATGAAAAAACTAATATTAAAATTAATTAAAATGAACTAAGTTTTTTGTTTTTTGACTAACATTAAAATTCTAAAATTCACATGTATTTTATTGTGAGCTATTTTAAAAAATTCTTTAAGGAAATTAAAATCTTCGATGAATAACAATGAAGTAAAAAAGATTGAGTAGTTTTCACACATTTTGTTTTTATGATTGCGAAGTTTTACTCAAATTTTATGTAAATTTAATACAAAAAGTTATAAAAGCAAAAATCATTTTTTTATAATAACAAAAAAAACATAAAAATGTAACTAAGAAAAAAAAGTATGTAAAGGTTCACACAATAACGAAATTTATGTCAACTATTAATAGTTCAAAAAGACATAATTATTCATTTCTTTTTTGTCGTTTTTTTAAAGGAGGACCAAAGTAATAACATTCGACATCCCTAATTCCATCAAATTCAAGAATAATGTGTGGAGTTTCGTCATTTTTTCGACAAGAATTTTCAATAAATATTTTAGACATTTTAGTTGCAAATCGATGAAATTCGTGTTGTTTAATTCTATTTTTATATCGAATTTTAATATTAACGCCGCTGACTGATTTTGTCTAAAAGAGAAATTTTAAAAGTTAATAAAAAAATGAATTTAAAAAATTTGCTTACTTCAACAAATTTTTTTAAAGTTTGAATATCAAATTCAATAGTATCCAAGTTAATAAAAAGTTCTCGGAAGTTTTTGCCTTCTTTATATTTATATAAATCTTGCAACCATGTTGTTTGCTTTGATATCCAACTTTTATGATATATGTTTAAAACTTCAATATTTGGAGCATTTCTAATAATTTCAGCAAATGCAATATTTGAAGAAATTTCTCCAATTGATATTTCTTTTGTATATGATCCAATAAGTTGTGACAATTCTTGAACCGAAATGTTTAAAGTGCTAATAGCTAGAATTCTGACTTTCCAAAAAACTTTCTTTGAAGTTATTTTTTTAAAGATGTCTGTACCATAGATATCAAGTTTGCCAATAACAACAATAATATCATCTGAAATTAAAAACTTTTTCCAATTGAAAAATGAATTATTAAGTTTAATGTTTTTTAAAGGAACATATTTTTGTGCAGCTTGAGAAGATAATCCAAATGAAAATTGTTCTTCAATGTCAAATGTTTCAATAAAACGTTGCAATAAGTCATGATCAATTTTCGGGAAAAATAAATTTCGTGCCATACCTAAAAATACAGATATGACTTCAGTTTATGATTTAAGCTCAACTTTCTTGCAAAAGTAATTTTTTATTGTAAGAGTCACTTACCTTTAACTCTTTCAGGACAAAATGCTGCATGATGATCAGTTGAATACCATCCAATACATTTTTCATTTGTAGGACATTCTTTTGTATTTGGTAGATGAAGTTTATCAGATTTAACAAAACAAAAATGGCAAAATTTCTTTTTATCAGCAATTATTTTTCTATCGCCATCAGTTGGATATTTTTTACATTCCTTTGATTCATGATAACCATCATCGCAAAATTGACATTTTTCCATAATTTTTTCAAAATTAGGAAAAAAAAGAAGGTTGAGTCAATGGCAAAAATGGAAAAAAGAAGGATGAGTCAACGGCTAAAAAAGCAATGGACGTCCAAGCAATGATAATCCTCAAAAAATTGACTAGTGAAGGATATGAGGTCATTTGTATGGCACATGTATTGCTTCTCAAACACCTGCCATGCAAATAAACAGAAAAACGCAGTGAAAGACAAACATTTAAAAAATTTTTGCAAGAGAACCTTCACTTGTGTCCCAGCCGTTTTACTACCAAATTATGTTTATATGATTCGACTGGAGTTCAAAATCGATTATGCCGAAGTATTAGCTGCGAATGCTCCGGGGAACATGATTTTTTGGCAATTTAAAGTCCGGAATTTTACACGATTGCGTTTTAACTTTAATTTTTTGCGACGTGAAAATGTGGAACATGTAATCGAGAGGAGTACGTTTTTGACTTGGATCATGAAGGCCCAAGTTCGAATCCCACACCGGTTCATGTTTTTTTCCTTTTTTTTCTTATTTTTGAAATGCTTTATTATACGTTGAAAAAAATGTTTAAAAAAAGTATACTTTAAAGCTAATTATAGCAAAGCCAGAAAATCTGGTTATTTGAAAGAAAGACCAGCAGAATTTAATACCCCTGTTACCGTATTCTTTGATAGCATAAAGATTGATTCAAAGTGCAAACCTGATAAACGTGCTTTTATAAAGCGTGCTCATTGTGATGCATTTTTCTGTTTTAATCACTTTGTAAAAGATCTTCATCGTTGTTATGTTTGAATAAAATTTTATGTTGGCACTTTTCTCGTTTTCGCCCCCCTCAAAAAATTCATTCACATGAATAAAAAACCAAAAAAAAATTTTATAACCAACATTCAAGAAAAAAAGTCGTGCAGAAAATTGTGAAAAAAAATTTGACAATGTTTTCTCTTTGCCTTTGAAGAAAAACAAATTAAAAAAAACACTGTAAATAAAAAACAAAACATAAATATGCTGTAATGAAATTTTCAAAAAAACTGATTTGTTGAAAATTTGATTAAACACAATGCAAGAATTTAAAACCAATTGATAATGAATCATTGACTAGCGGATCAACTTTTTGGTTACAAAATTGTTGGCCATAATTTTTGTTAATAAAGTTTAACAAAACTCTGATATTGCTTTTTTAAGTACCATTAAGTTAAAATCCCCAGAAAAACACCATTTCTTCGCTGTTTAAAATCTCTCAAAAAATCAAAAAAAAAACATTGATAAAAAAGTAAATTGATAGAAAAATTTTCTTTTTTTGCTAAAATACAAACTACAAAGAAACGTACATCAAAAAAAACAATCAAACAATTTTTTATTTTTTAGAGCAAATTAGTTCGACAGTATGGTTTTTTTAAACATAAAAATTACAGCACTACGATAAAACAAATTTAAAAAAAGTATAGAGTGTTTTTGTAAACAAAAAATTACGGTTATTTTTGGCAAAATGAGTGCGAATGCAAACCACAAAGAAAATTCTTTGTGCAATTTTTTTGCGGCAAAACATTTTTTTAGATTTTCAACATTTTATTGATGACCTTGTATGTATATATCCTTAAGTTTGTATTATGGTTATGTGCATTAAATAAAGATTTTATTTTGTAACGTTTTATGGCTTTAAGATTATATATTTGGTTTTGACCCATTTTATACTGTATAATCAAATTAATTGAACAATTTTTTTTGTTTAGAATTTGCATAACTTTGAAAATGGTTTCTCTCTTTCATTTTTGTTCTTCATTTTTTCTTTCTCTCTGTCATTCATTTGAATTTCTTCATTCAACAAAACAACAATGCCTTCACCACCACCGCCGCAAAAGCAGAAACAACAACAACAACAACGTCGCCATCAACGCCGTCGATCAAAAGCTCCAATAAAAAATGAAGAAGAAGATTTACTTTCACCAGCAGATGCAAGGAAAAATATTAATGATCTTTTAGTGTCTGCTATTGATGAAGTTGCTAATGTAAGTTTTTTTTATGTTGGGGATTTTGGTAGGAGTTATTTTTAGGGGATTTTTTTTGTTTATGCATTGTAATTATTCTGTTGATAGATGATTGAGCTCTTGCCTCCTTTTTTGGTTGGCTTATAGCAATCTTTCAGTTGGTAAAATTTATCGGAGATACAGAGTGAAGTAAAAATATATCCGCTAACAATACAGGGCGTGATTGTTATTGAAGACGAGGTTTTTGGGGATGGTTTTTTGAGGACATTGTTTACAGGTATATTACTAATCTCATAACTTTTTTAGACATTAAAACAAATTCCTCGAGCACGTGAATCATCTGCATCTTCTTCACATTCACGTTCACCATCTGTAACATCAACTTCAACAACAAATGAATCTCAATCAGAGCTACCTGCAGCAAATGATGATAAAAAGCCAAAACGTTTTACATTTGGAGAAGAAAGGCAACAACCAAAGAATCGTAAAAGA
>JAQIXH010000704.1:0-11577 GCA_034700145.1 Panagrolaimus detritophagus | reverse complement strand
GCCATGGCATTTTTGGTCAAAACGGAGTTTAAATTCGTGTTCTCCGTCATCGAATTAGTCTATACACAAAGAATTAGTTCTCAAAATAGAAATTTCATTTTTTCGAAATCCGAACATTGTATGATTTTTACAAAAAACCGCTTATATATCCTTTTAAATAATAAAATTCATATTGCTTTAAACTTAAACAAATTTTTCGTAAAAAAACAAGTATCATTGTTTCACCATTTTTTATATTATTTTTAAAATTTTGTTGGCGGTGGTAATACAAATTTGTTTTATTTAATATTGAACAGTACCAAAATGTATCGTCTGCTTAATTGTGTATGTGCGTTTAATAAAAAATTTATTGTCTTTTTTAAAAAATTATATTTGATGTATTAACAAAAACTATTAAAATATTCAAAATAAAAACAAATCATCATAAACAAAAAAAATGTCTGACTTTTTTTTACATATGCCAATGAAAAGACACATTTTTAAAGAAAGTCTGGCCAAAAGGCAGTGCTAAGTTTCGAAATAAAAAGATGTCAAAAAAGCAAATATGTTTTCCTTTTTTTACAAAAATCGCCTTTTTCATTTCTACGAAAAAAAACTTTTTTTCCGAAATTATTATTACCCTTTTGAATATTTAAAAATATTTATTGCTTTGAAAATAATGACTGTTGGTCACAAAATTTGAATTATAATGGCAAATATTTCATGAATCAGAAACAAGAAAATAGAGATCCATAATTTAAGATATTAAAAGTGTAACTTTTGTAGCATTTATAGAAAATTTTGTATTCCCCTTTATATCAAAAACTGAATTTAAAATTTATGTTCAAATTTATCACAAATAATATTTATATACCACAGAGGGAATAAACTATTTTCTTTTACGGAACGGAATAAAAATTCATTTTCGGAATACGAAAACGGAAGCAAAAAATGAGAAATTTCGAGCTTTACGGAAATGGAATTCCGCTCATCCCTGTTTTACTTTTCTTTCCAATGACGAAACTTAAAATGCATTAGCAATTTTCTGCTGAAAAATAAATAAAAGTGTCATTTTTATCAAAAAAATTTTAGGTAGAGATTATGCAATCTGGTTTTTATTAATATTGAACTTTACCAAAAGTTACTGAGGTAAAATAATAATATAAATGAATTTTTGTTTATATTAAAGATAAGATAATTGATTATATATTTAACAATGCAATAAAACACTTTTAAAATAAATTTTCAAATATTCAGAAAAAAAAGTCATTAAAAAATGTCTAGCTTTATTTAAGCCGGTCGCCACCTTTTTAAAAAAATTTCTGATCAAAAAGCAATGTTATATTTCAAAATAAAAAACATTGCATCAAAAAAAGAAGAAATGTTTTCCATTTTCTTTCGAAATTTATCGCCAACATTTTTTCTGCTTTATAACTTTTTAAAAAGAAACCAAAATTTTTCCTTAATAAATTCCACTTTTTGAACATTTTAATAAGTTTTAAAATATTTAATTTCTCTGGCAACTTTATAATTTTAATTTCTATTATTTCTATTTTATTATTTTTATAGCTTGCAATAAATGCTGAAACATTATAAATGAAAAAAATTGCTAACTTTGTAACATTTGTTTGCAAGTTTTTTTAGAAATAAAAAAACAGTTTTTTAAAATATAATACTTGTTTTATCTGAGGAAATACGACAAAACCAAAAATCTTGTAATCATTGGTTTAACTAATATACATTTTTTCAAGTTTATTTCGAAAAAGATTGTAATAGTTACAAATATATGCTTTTATGGTTGAAAGTAAACTTTAATTCGGCTTTAACAAGACTTTATTTTAACATTTAATCATAAAAATTTCATTTAATGACAAAAACTAGTTTTTCCATTAAAAATTTATCGGAGAAAGCATATCGCAAATTTTTTATCAGTTTTTACATTGAAGTGATTTATGCACAATTATCTCCTTTAAGAATTATTTGAAGATAAAAATTATATCATTTTTATTATTGTTTCAAAATGCATCAAATCAAAGCGTTTTACAAACTAAAATATTTTCAATTATAAACATAATTTCCTCAAATATAAGCAAATGTGAATTGAAATAAAAAAGAATAAATTTTAAATATTCAAAAATATCATTTTTCTTGCTTTTGTTAAAAAACCGCAGCCGACAAAAGGCAGTTCTATGGTTTAAAAAACCCCCCAAAATGAAATTGTTTTTTTGCACATTGCTCCCACTCTACGCCGCTAAACATTTTACATTTTTTTCTTTCCTTTTTCAATGTTTGATGACTAACGAAAAAAGGTTTCGTCAATTTTTCCTAAAAAATCAATGAAAAAAGCAAAAATTTTTTTGTTGAACCCCTCCCATTTTTCTGAATACAAACTTTATCGCAAAAAAAATTTTTTTTCAAAGAACATTTTTTTCCTTAAAAAATGCTCTGTCTTTTTTGATCATTTTGAATGTTTAAGCAGTTATTTTTAAAAAATGTAACAAAAGTTTGAGTTCTATTTTGATTTATGGACAAATATTCCAATTTATATTTACTTGTTTATAACAAATTATGCACACATGAAAGGAAAGATACATTATTAAAGATTAGGGATTTGTTGGTTGTATTCGTCACTTTTTTTGAATTAAAATTACATAAAAATTTTACTGTTAAATTTTCTGAAAGAAATGCACGAATAAATACAGCTATTCATATTGGCGTTCTTTTAGTAATTTCTTTACATTCTTTCATGTACAACATCAAAAATGTTGAAAATATTTATGATTCCAGATTCGTTTATTAATGACATTTTTAAAAACCAGTTATTTCATTATTTTAAAAATATGCCAGATTTGATTTGCTAGTAAATACAGCTATTCATATTAGGGTTTTTTAAGTAATCAAAAAATACTACAAATTTTAGCGTTTGTGAGAAAAATTTGTTGTATTTTTTGGTTGTAAAACATTTGAGTCTGCTTTTTCGCTTATTTTTAAAAAATGGTGCAACGAATATTTTCATTGGCAAAATTATTTGTACTTTTTTTTGTTATTTTACATTTTTTATTTTACATGAAGATTTCCAGTATGCTTAATTGTTAAAAATTTTGTTATACATTACACAAAATAAATATTTTTCTCATATTTAACGTGAAAAAACTGGTTGTACAACGATAAAAATAGTGAATATTCAATGTAACGCATGCAAGTTTGTAGATAAAGGAAATGTTAAAAACATTAAGAACAATTTGTCAATATATTAAATTTGCATATGCTGAAAACCATGTAGGATGGATAATATACATGGATTGACAAAATATTCAAAAATATTATCTTAGGAGCAACGAATACAAAACAAGTGTTGATGCAAAGACTTTTTAAAATTTTCTTTCTTTTTCTCCATCCGCATTTCCCATAAAACATTTTCTAAAGAAATTTTTTGGCGTAAAAAAAATCAACAGAATTTGTATGTTTTTTTTACTAATTAAGAAAATTGCTTGTAAAAACTTTACAGGCTCGCTAGCAAAAGCTTTCGTTTTTATCTTGTTTTGATTCATACGTGAATCAGCCTTTTAAAGAATCGTTATAAACTATTTCTTTTTTTGTCATAACAATGCTTTCAACTAAAAAACCCCCAAACAAAGACAAAATTGATTCATCTCAAAATATGATTCAACCATGAAAAAAAGCACTCAAACGAATTCGACAGCATTTTTAAACACAACTAAAAAGACTGTTATCAATTTTTTCTGTTTTATCACGAATGCAGTTTTTGCAGAATATGACAAGCATATTTTCTTTTTTCATTAAAGTCACGAGAAAATAAGTTTTTTTCCGTCAACAGTTTTGTTTTTCATTTTTATTTTCACTATTTTCAATTATTTATTCCTTTAATTTATAGCTGCTTTTTTAAAAAAGATGGGTGCAAATGAATCAACAACAAAAAGATTTACCGTTACTTTAGAAAAATGTGATAAAAATCGTCAAGAGAGATTTTTTCTTCCGTATTGTTCATTTTTCGAAGTAATTTATCCTCCACCAAAATTCTATGAAGATGGTACAAGAAGTAATGACGAAAAGGTTGGAGGAGAATATAAGATTAAAAATATTTCTAAAAATATTAAATTTGTTCATGTTCAATGTAATGCATGTAAGTTTTTTATGTAGATTAATTTAGAGATAAAGAAAATGTTATAAGCATTAACAACAAAATTGTATAATAACGTCTGCAAATATCTTCCTCTGATATATTTGGGCAATCTTAATATCCATATTACTTTTTTTAGTAATGTGCACGTCATCTTTTATTACTCCCGAAATGACTTTCACTCTCACAGATGAATGTGCAAAAGATCATATCACTCAAATTACTGTACAAATTGATATTAGTCAAGAAACCGTTGTACCATATTTTCTAAAATTGGATAAAAAGCTGTTACAAAGCTTAAAAGATGGGGAATCAGCTAATCAAATTATAACATTACCAGAATATAATTTTTTAACATTTAAATGTTCAATTACAAAAATTGCAGGATTCTGTGAATTGTTTATCGAAAATCTTACATATGACATTAAAATTAACGGTAAAGTTTAGATATTACTAAGTTAATTCACTGAAATACAGTAATTTATAGATTGTGTAAAAAATTATTCGATTAAATTGGTTGTTGGGAATGATGATGAAAATTGTTTTATTTATAAACTTAACTTCAGTTTTAATCCTGATGTTGTTCGGCAGCAATATTCTGAAAAAGCATTTCATGAGTATGTTTTTAAAACTTTGACGAAATCTGCAAGGGCAAAAGAATAATACCTATATTGTTCTATTTATGTTTTCGAGAATGTTTAAGAAAAAGACTATAAGCTAAAATTTGACACTATATCGATGTAATTGTGTCAAGAGTGGCACAGTCAGCTTTTATGAGAACCTGATCGAAAACATAAGTGTGTTAAAAAAAGCGTTTTTTTTTTGCCGGTTCAGGTGTCTGTAAAAAAATTAATGGAATGCTTTTAGGGCACAAAAGTCTTCTGGTATTGCTTCACAATTTCCGGTTGCCCCAGAGAGTGTTGAAACCGGCAAAAATACAAATTCCACTGCTTGTACAGTAATTCAAATGGAACCAAATGATTCATCTGACATTGGTAAAAAAAAAAAACAAACTCTTGATAGTTATAAAACTGTTTTAGCAAATCCCACTGTTGCTGCTGACAAAAGTGATATAGAAAAAAACGTAAAAATATATTCGGCAACTTCAACAACTGAACCTGGTTCAAGTTTGTCACATTATTCAACACCTACAAATTGGTCAACAGTTTTTCATGAATCAATGATAGCGCTTTCAATCGGATTTATGAGACTTTTACCTTTAAACACATTTCCACTCTTGTCAATTTTGTTCTCTTCTGATTCTACAACACATGCAACAACCAAAGCAACAAATGAGGAAACATCATCATCATATCTTCGACCACAACCCCGAACCCTACAACATCCAGAAAAGTATATTACTGCTTTCGTTCAAAAAGAACATGATTTCAACAAAATTCTTGCTGAAACTAAATACACAGATGCAATTTTAGTCAATCAAAGCGGTGAAAAAGTTCCCGGATTTCGATGTTTTTTGGGACATATTTCACCGGTTTTTCAAGCAATTTTTGATTCAGGATCTGAAATACCTGTGAAAATTGAAGTCGGAAATTTCAAGGAAGAAACTTTGCAACAAATTATCCAATTTTCACAGGGGGCTGAATTCGAAGTTAATGAAAATGTTATGGAATTATTGGAATTTGCTAAAACATTTTCAATTAATCTTTTAATTGTAAGTTTGTTTTTAAAATTTTTGAAAAACACTTTTAAATCTTTCTAGGATGGATGTTATACACGGATTGCAAATAACATTAATGAAAAAAATATTTGTCAATATATTAAATTTGCATATACTGAAGATCATGCAGTTCTCAAAAAGCAGTGCCTTGAATTTTTAAAGAATAATAAACTTTCTGTTAATCCGGATTCCATTAAAGTCCTACCACAAGAAATTTTTCGTGATGCATTCTTTTTATAATTTTTGTATTCAGCTTTTTTATGTATCCTCGTTTTATAACAAAGACCATAATTTTGACATTGTTAATAAAGTAAACACTTTGTAACGTTTTTCGTGTTCAACATTAAAATATTATTAAAAACATAATCTTTCTATTTCCCTTCAATGTGCTTAAAAAACCGGACTACTATTATTTTTTAATATTGTTCCAATCGTTAATCTTTTGATCTTTTAAAATAAAAAAATCCATTTTTTCAGAAAAATTTTATTTGGATTTTTTATATCAGCAAAGAAACAGATAAATTATTCAAAATAAAAGAAACAATAGAAAAATACGAAGAGCTTTAACTTTATTTTTGTGCAACACATTTTTTTGCCAGAATATCGATTTTGTTTTTCAGAAAACACATCTCTTTTTTCATTACATTTCTTTTTCCCCTTTCGAGTTTCAGTCTTTCAACAGAAAGTTGTGTCATTTTTTTCTTTGTGAATATTTGTGCAATTTATCTAAAAATTTTATTAAAAGTAAGAACGTTAAACAATAAATTCGAAAAAAATATCTTTAATAAATAGTCAGACCCACAAATTAATGATATTCTCCAATATTAACGAAGTAAAATAATTCTATTTTAGTTCAGTCTAAATGTAGAAAAAATAAAAAAAATTTATTTTTAAGTTTCAGTGAAACAATTGGATCACAATTTAATAAAATCTGTGTGTTTGTGTTTTTGTTATTACTAATATAGAGCATAAAAATCAATTAAAATTTATTTTCATTATTGTGCCGCTAATGTTTGTGGTGCAAACACTTTTGAAAAATGTTAATCGTATTAAGTACACTTTATATTCTTTTTAAAAAGCATATTATTTCTCCAATTTTGTGTCAATATTAGTAATTAAAAATATTCAAAAACCAAAAATAAAAACAATTCTTTTTGCAAATATTTGAGAAAACCATCTCGCAAAAATAAATCATTCATTCAAAAAACAAATCGATGTTTTCTTCCTTTTTTCGTCCGCGCTTCTCACAAAATATTTCAAAAAGAAAATTCGTCAACCAAATTTTAGTCATCATTCTTTTTCTTGAAATGTTAGTAACCAAATCCTTTGCTATTTGTATTTTTTTCATTTACAAATGTCATTCGCTGCAAATATTAGTAAATGTGGTTTTTTTTCTTTGAATATTTTAAATTTAATGAAACCCTAAATAAATTAAGCTACAAATGATATCGCACTTTTTAAATTTAAGTATCGCAAAATGTGTTGAAACGATATCTAAGAAACAATTCCTACCGAAAATTAAAATAATACTAAATTATAAAAAAAAGAGAAAAATTGAAGAAAGAATTACCACTCAAAACACATTGTATTAGTATTTTTATTGTTAACTCATTGGTACTATTTCAGGCAGAAATATGGACAAAAAATTTAAATTATTCAAATCAATCAAAATTTTAAAAGGCTAATATTCAAAAAAATTTTCATATTGTACGAATGTAACTTCAAATTGCCAATGTAATTCTAAAGTTCCATTTTTACGAAAATATATATTTTGAAATATTTTAAAAATCTGTTTTTTTTACAAGTTTCAATTTTTTTCATATTTTTTGTGTGCTTTTACGATAAAGTATACATGCATATATTTCAAAATAGTGTGTCCTTTTTTTCATCCGACTTAAGCGTCTTATGAAAAGTTTTTTTAAAGAAAATATTCAAAAAATGTTGCACCGAGTTAACGAAATTTAATAATTATCAAAAATTTTACAAATGAAAAAACTAAAATAATTTTTTATGACTTTGAAGGGACTTGTAAGAAGAGTGAGGTTACTAAATAAGCTTTTTAGATTGTTACAAAAAAAAGATTCGTTTAACGAAAATTAAATTTAAATACCCTAATAAATCGGTAAATCATAGAAAATATTTTGCGAAAAAGTTGTCAAACTTTTAAATCTCAAATAACATATTTAATGAACCATGATTAAATATTTGCTTTTAAAGAAGTTGTATCTAATAATTGTATTAATTAGTTTATCTATGTTTGCTCAAATAATTTTAATATAAAATATTCAAAAGAAAAAATTATTTGTTTTGTCTAACAAAAAGTCAAATGAAAGACATTTCATTTTACGATGAATGCAGCAGAAATAAAAAAAGCGAAACGCCTTTATTCCATTTCGATTTCTGATGTGCGGAAAAGTCTTTTATTTGTTTTTGCGAAACAAAAAAATAGAAGGTCACTTTTTTGAAAGAAAAATTAAAAGCAAAAGAATATTATTTCAGTCATCGTAAAAAACAACGCCAATAATAAAAAAATATTGATTTTTACGATTACAATTTTTTTGTGCAAAAAAATGTCATTTTTGTTGCAACGAAACGCTTTTGATCGTTGTTTTGTGGAAAGTGTTTGATTTTTTAATTTTGAATATTTTAAGATTGTTTCCAGTTTGCTTTGTTTTGGCGAATCATGAAAACAAGAACAAAAATGAATGAGATTTTAAGGAAATTTACCATAATCATTTAGGTGATGGTACTTCAATTTCCTGCATTAACCATTTTTTACAAAACATTTTTTTTACTTTTTTTCCTTCTTTTATTTTTTTTATTTTACCGTTACATTTTATTTCAATTGTAACTTTATTTTATATGTTTCAAAACTCCTTATAAATACGAGTAAAATCAGTTAGGAGAAATAAAATAAATATATCTGTCATTTCAGGAGTTTATATTATTACCGCCACGTATTTTTTAAACTATTAAAGTGTTCATCAACTGTTTGATTCATTTGTATAGTTTGTCCAAGAGTTGTCTGTATAAAAGTTGAATTCATTGGCACAATTTCTGATGACTGTCGAAAAATGTATTTAATAATTTTTGTAAATATTCTTGTTGATCTCTCTAATTGATACATCCAATAAAATGAAATAGCACTTATATTCAAGCAATACAACTAAAAACAAATGTTTTTAAATTCCATAAATTTATTTTTGACTGAAATTGTTTTCTTTTGTTTTTACCCCTAAAAAGATAGGTACTCGACTTGGTTCATGAAAATGTGTAATAATAAATGTTGAAATAATTGTAATATTTGAAATTAAAAAGCTGATTGTTGCTTGTGGAAATAATAAATTTAATGTTCGAATATTTTCAGTTATTTGATATTTACTTGTTAAAAGTGTTCGCGTTGAATTACTTATTTTTCGAAGGATACGATTTTGTTTTTGTAATAAACGAAGTAACTAAATTTTTTTAGTTATAGTTAGTTTTTAGAAACATCTGGATGTTATTTTTAGGTAGTTTTAAGGGTGGATGTGGGAGAGAAAAAAATCTTACGCTAAGCTCAAGTACTATAAAAATCAAAGGAAAAAGTAAATCTTACAAATGAAAGAACGGGTTCACAATTTCATTTTTTTTTTTTTTTGATTTGAAAAAAAGATCTGGACAAATTTTGTCAAATCAAAATTTACCTGAATGCTAAAAATTTACAAAAATGTTTTCTTTGGAAAAATACGGGTGTGTGGAAAAACAGGACTGGACAAACTTTTGGACTGAAATAGGTTTTCCTACACTGGACTCGTAATTTTAAAAAAAAAGGATTTAAGATATTAATCTGAAGTATTAAAAACAATATATTTTATCATATCATATTTTAATATCTTAAATATGTTTTTTTTTTAAATTGCGAGTCCAGTCCAGTTTTTCTACACACTCGAAAAATGCTGTAACAGCTTGACATTTTTTGAAAAGGCACGGGACGCGAAGAAACGAACAGGGACTAAAAAACCCTTTTTTTCAGGGAATTTTTTTGTTTTAAGATTTTCTAATTTTTTATACTATCTTTCTTCGAGTCCCGTCTCAAAAAATGTCTACTTGTTACTGTTACATATTGAAAGTTTCAGCATTAAAAATAGCTTTATTTTGTATTTAAAGTAGTTAAAGCATCCAAAAATCTTTCATTTTTATGTTAAACAATAAAAATGGCTTATTTTGGGTTACTGTAATATTATATATCATTAATGTAAAATTTGTTGTTTTTAAAACTTACAATAAAATTAGTTGATTCAATCGTAACCAAAAATGTGTAAATAACAATAATTGACACTCGCACTAAAAATTTGTTAAATGATTCAAACTATATCTTTGAATTTCAAAGATATAGATTTTGAGAAAAACAAAAAAAAATTTGAATATTGGAATTTTATCTTGGTGATAAGAATTTTTTGATTCAAGAAAAACAAAAACTTACAAACATTGAATAAAAATGCAAAACAAAATGCAACAAATAACGAAAATGAAATTGCAAAAAATGGATAAATTTTAAAAATTGAACATTTTTCATAATTTCTAAAATAAATTGTTGCTAGTAATCTTTCAAACGCAATTGAAGTTTCAAGTAACCGAAAGCTGTATGCTGAAGTTGCGGCTAATATTTTTGGATATTGATATTCTGGGATTTGATATAGCTGAGGGGGATTTTCAGGGGAATCCAAAATGAAGAAAAATAATGTACAACCAATTGAAAGTAAAAGCCAAATAAAACCAATTGAATAAAGTAAAATTAAAAGATTAAAATGAATTGTTTGAAGACATTTTTTTAAAGCATAAAAACCAAATGGAAGAAGTATAAATGAAATTCCACCAATGCAAACTAGAATTAAATACAGAAGGTGGATAAGAGCTTCCATTCCACACAAAAATAATGTATTTCAAAAAAGAGTGAAAATAATCCAATTAATCAAAAAAAACTGTAATTAATAAAATCGTGGTTGCTATAGTAGCAAAGCAAGATATATTTTAATGAATTTTTGTTATTTATTCGAATTAATTAAGTTTGACAAATTTGAAGTTCCTTTCTTTTTTTTGAGAACTCATAATTGCCATCAAAACGCAAAAATACGATTCGTAGTTTTTTTTGGGTAAAAATAGTGACAATTTAAAAAACGAACGCGGAAGGTTGAGCTGCGTACCATGGATGTGCGGAAATGAGATTTCTTAACGGAAAACGGAAAAACTTCTTAAACTAAAACGGAATTTTAAAAATGAACGGAATTTTTTCTTTAATATTGTATTTTTGCGCAAAAAAGTTTTGTTTTTCCAAAAAAAACCACAAACTTTTTTTTATTGGGAAAGACAAAACACTTTTCCTTTTCGAGAGAGACAAAGAGGGACAAACTTATGTACAAACAAAATCAGAATTTTTTCCGTTTACCGTTCATTATTAAACGAAATTCGGAACTCATAAGTTGTTGAAGTTTTGGATCATCATTCTTTTTGAGATGAGTTTTTATAACTTCTCCGAGGATTGAAGGACTTGTGATGACTCCAAATGGTACACCAACAAACCTATAAGCAACCAAGTTATCAGCAGTCGGTTCTTTTGATGGATCTTTCATCCAGAAAAAGCGAACAGCATCACGATCGGCTTCATTCAAATATATTTGATGAAATGCTTTCTCAATATCACCAGTAAGAAGAACTTTTGCTGCCCAAAAATGGAAGTTATGGGAATATGGTTGGCAGCCAAACTTATTATTTATGTTGTGAAAGAACTCAAACTCGATAG
>JAQIXH010000703.1:0-11584 GCA_034700145.1 Panagrolaimus detritophagus | reverse complement strand
GATTTTTTTACGGCGATTCTAATGCTACCAAACTTATAACATTTGGCGAACTTTGAAAAAACTGCGCGCGTTCCTATATTTATTTATTTGTTTTTGTGTTTGAAGGTTTTTGAGAATTTTCGTTTGCATTTTTTTAAAAAAATTTAAGCTGCTGCAGCATCAAAAGTCTCAACACGAATTGTTTCTTGCCGCCAAAATACGGTTTTCTTTCACAAAAGCTGTTTTTGATTTTTAAAATTTCTTACTTTCGTTTTTTGTTTGCGTGCTCTTTCGTGATAAAAAAGTTAAGTATTTTTTCTCCATATGCATAGTTTTTTGCGTTTTAGTTTATCTCTAATTCCTTTACAATTATACTTTATTTTCGCCATATAAATCTAACATATGTTGTCAGTTATATATTTTTTCAGAGAAGCTTTAACTAAGCTGCAAGTTCTCTACTAATGTTATAATAATATTTTTTTGAATAAAAATAAATCGTACTTGGTGTTTTTTCTCAAGTTTCGGGCGTTAATTAACGCTTATGACTGGGTTAAGCGTTGATTAACGCACTTATAAACCCTAAGGTTACCCTAGTTGTTGCTTTTGTTAAAAACGGTGATTTTTTGTTAGACTTTTTAACATTTATTCCGTAAAAGTTTGACCCAGAGATATACCTTAATGTACATGTCCTCCAGACGAATAGTTAAATATTTAAGAATGAATTACTTTGTTATATTTAAGAAAAGAGAAGTTCTAACGTATGCCAAATTCGTGTTTTATTCACATTTTTTCGTGTAGCTTTCAGCTGAACTTTTTACTTTATCACAATATATTTTTAGCGATAATAAAACATGACTGACAATCATATCTTATTTCAAAATGCTTCAAAACGTGGAGATTGTAATGCTTGTCAAAAGATAATTCCAGCTGTAAGTTATTTTCTTTTCTCTTATGATAGCCGAAGATTGCTTGGCTCTGCCAGCATCAATAAGGATATCATTATGCTTAAATGTATAAACGATATGATCAAAGTAATTTTTTATAGGGACATTTGGAAGTTGTTTATCAAAACAATGAATTTCATCCTGAATGTTTATCAAAAACTGGAAAAGTTAATTGTGATTCTAATGAGTTAGTTTTTTTTAGCAGCTTTTAATAAATTTCATGGGTTTATTTTTCAGAATTGATGGATATGATTCTCTTTCAGATGATAAAAAGAAACTTCTTGATGAACTTTTTAAAAAATCCCAGTGAGCTTTCATGTCTTTTTATCATTTATGTTCCATATTTTTTAGTGATTTTGATATTCCTTCAATTGAAAAAGCAAAAAGAAGTGGTAACTGTACATTAGCTGATTGTCCTGCTGAAAATGTTCGACCATCTTATATTTCATATACAATTAGAAAAGGTGATCTTCAAATTAAATTTCATGGCGATATTTATCATCCCAGCTGTTTCAAATCTTCTCATAAAGTTAATATGGATATAAAAGAGTACGCGCTTTTTCAATCTAAAATATTTTGATTAATTTTTACTAATTCTTTCTTTTTAGTTTTCTTGGTTATGACAGTCTCCGTCGTAGAACAAAGCTGTTGCTCGAAAAAAATTTGGAAGATATTGATGAAAGTGAATCTGGTGATGATGATGTTGATGGACCTTCAGCAAAAAAGTCGAAAATGGAACCTCAAATGCAAGATGAAAATGTTTCGAATGAAAATATTCAAAATGAATTTGATAACAGTCAAGAACCTTTTGATGTCACAAATGTTAAAGAAGAAATGAGTGAACCAATTGTTTTACAAATTAATACTTTGAATGAATTAAATAATACTGGAGTTGGACCTCAAACTGTTAACCATCGTGCAGAAAGAGAAGGAAATCAAGAATCGGGAAATCTTGTTGTTGAAAATGTTGTCTCTGGAAATGTAATGGAAGATATTAAAGAAATTCCTGAAATTAAAAAAGAAGTAAAAGGTGAACCAGAAATTGTAACACTGGATGATGAAGTCGAAACAAATGAGGTTCAACCAGAAATTAAACAAGAATCTGTAGCTGAATCATATCATTTTGATGTACCTAGTGGAGATTTCCTTAGATCTACACTTGGCAAATTCGATATTGATTTTAGTAATGAAGTTTATACCTTTTATGGCAATCTTAAATATACTAAAATCCCAGCAAATGCAACACTTTGTACAACTTTTCCAATTTCATCTTCTACTGATTCATTCTTCAAATGTCTTTCACTCTATTTTACTGGCAAAGAAGAACATTTCTCTGATATTAAAATGGGAATTCAAGCATACTTTTACAATAATTTAAAAACTTTTGGTAAGCTTTTTTTGTATAATTTTCTTAAAGTATTTACAGTAATCTTTTTTTTAGGAATCATTGATGGAATCGATTTTTCAAAACTTAAAAAATGTTCTCCA
Organism: Panagrolaimus detritophagus; assembly: GCA_034700145.1. Taxonomy (NCBI): domain Eukaryota; kingdom Metazoa; phylum Nematoda; class Chromadorea; order Rhabditida; family Panagrolaimidae; genus Panagrolaimus; species Panagrolaimus detritophagus. Next base: position 9,173 of record JAQIXH010000703.1, on the reverse strand, counting down.
GAATTTCGAAAACTTCATGAATGCAACGAACTTACAAATGTTCATTTTACATTCATTTCTGCATGGTTGAAATGTCGATTTATGATTTTATCAAATGGTAACAAATATGGAAATTGGAATGAAAGTCATCCAATCTTTTTGATTGAAATTAAAAATGGCTTTTATAAGCCTGTTTTTTCCTTGATTTAAATTTTTTTGCAAAATGTTTTGTAACTTTGTTATTTTTTCATGCTTTATTCTTTTCATAAATTTTCTTTCTTGTTATATTTTTTCTTTTGTTAGAATTGATTATCATATTCTGCGTTTTGAGTTTCACATTGTGATACCTTTCGCTAACGTGAACGTTGAGATCCTGTTTTAAAGTTAAGTTTCAACTTTTTAAAGTTCATAACCAACTATTAAAACAATTTTTTTACGACAATATATTTGCTTTTAACAGCTTTTTAAAATGGAAGATATTGCCGAAATAGAAAAAAAGCAGTGTCGATTTTTTTAAAGATTAAAGAAATCGCTCAAAGTTCAGATAGATGAAATCACAAAATATTTTGCGTCAAAGATAGAAGAAATTAGAATCGGTTCGAAACACACTAATGCTCGCTAGCGTTTTTTTTTCTTTTCTTAAATAAAGAAAAACACCGAAGAAAATTGCGAAATCGTAAACGCATTTTTTTCAAAATATTGTCGTTATTTTTTTCACCAAATTATTTGATTTCTTTTTTCACAAAACTATCATTCTATTTTTGAACAAATTTGAAAGCACTTGTTTTAATTTTTTATATCTATTTTTTCATAAAAAAGTTTCAATTTTTTGTAACATATGCATTTACTATGAAAGCACATTCCTTAATTTTGTAATAGATTGATGATGGTCAATCCATTAATTATTTAAAAAATTGTCGTAGAATAAAAAAGAAATTTTTTATCGAAGGACGTGCACGCGATAATAAAAATTTTATCAATGCTTTTCAATTTTGAACAGAAAAATAAAATAGATGATGTAAATTTAAATTTTGAACTTTACCCGTAAAAATTTCTTATAATGAAAATGTCGTGATTCGTATAAAAAAACATGGATTTTCAAAATATAAATTAGAATGGCAAAAATTCAACTGACAAAGTTGAAGGCGCTAAAAATAAAGGAATTTGATCGACAACAAGCTTTTACAAATATTTTTATTATTGGTGAATATTTATGTTTTTTAAAAAATTAAATAATGCAACAATAATAACAATATCTGCTTCTTTCTTAAAAATGGCATATTACAAAATTCATTAATACATTTTTTGTTTTATTGTTATTTTTGTAACACTGTGACAAAATATAAAATATTGAAACTAAATTCGTTTAGGCAAGAAGAAAAAATAATTCTTAAAATGTTGTTAGTTTTTTGCAATAACATTAATAAATTAAAAATTATTTCATCCTCAAATACACCATTTGTTTTTGAATTATAAATATTTTTGTACGACACTTTTATTCTATATCTTATATTTATATGTCCATTAATGATCAATATCGATTGCTAATATCAAAAGGACACTCTGAGATTAATTTTTTCCATCGCAGAAAAAAACACTTCATTTTTTATCTCTAAACTTTTTCTCACAAAACAAGTGTTTTTCTTGAAATCTCATTTATGCAACGAAAAAAAAATTGTCTTATTTTTTAACATTTTTTTTGTTAACAAAGAATACCAAAAAAAATTTGTCATTTGTTCCACCACCAACTCCTGAATGTGATTTTCCAATTGAAATTTTACGATGGATGAAGCAAAATGCTAAACCAATGACAGCTTTAAAACTGATGAAATCCAACAAATATTTTTGTCACAAAATATTTCCTTATTTGGTTATCACTCGAATGGATTATTCTCCGAATCATGTGGAATATAAGTTGTTAGACGAAAAATACAACAAAGAAAATGCCATAAATTTTGCTTCGAAAAAAATTTGGATAACTGGAACATTTGCATTTTATGGAATGCTTACAAAAAAATTACCCAAATTCCCAAATATTGTTGCAAATGATATAACTTTTTTAATCATGTCCGATCAATTCCTTACTTTTAATGAATTTAAAATTTTAACATCTTCCAAGAAATTGGAAAAAGCTGAAATTTCAGGAACGTATATCAGATTTGATACAGGTGTATTCATACATTTTGAAGATTTCCTTTCATGTATCCCATATGTAAAAGAGTTTATTCTGTAAGTATACAATCCAAAAATTAAAATTTTTACGACTTTTTTTAGATGGAATCCAATTCGTTCAATAAAATGCATTAATGAAGTATGCAAATATATTTCTTCTAAATTGGAATCATTAACACTTTTTGAAAATGAAACATTTGAACTTGAAAGTTTTGCACAACTTTTTGAAGTGAGCTTAATGTTTTCTAATTTTTTGTTACTATTGTTTTTAGAAAAAACCACATGTTCAATATCACCTAACATTCGACGCATATCTTTCTAAAAAATATTTAAAACAATTGAAAAGTTACGTTGATGAAATAATTAAAATCGGATTAACACAATATCCGCCACTTACATTATTTTTAATGTTTAATGATCAATCAAATAAAACGCATTTTTTTCAAAAATTGTTGTTCGCTTTTTCACAAAACTATTTGATTTTTTTTTCACAAAACTATCATTCTATTTTTGAACAAGTTTAAAAGCAATTGTTTTAATTTTTTATATCTATTTTTTCACAACATATAACAAAAAATTTTCAATTTTTTGTAACATGTGAATTTAATTTGAACATTCATTCCTTAATTTTGTAATAAATGACACACATGATACAAATTACATTAATTATTTAAAAAAATGTCGTAGATCATACATACGAATAAAAAAGAAATTTAATGCCTTTTTAATATTAAACAGAAAAATAATATGATTTTATTTTATTTATTTATCTATTTATTTATTAAACATGCCTTACGCATGTTGGTTTATGAGAAATTTCAAACGTTGTACAGAATTAGATAAAATTAACAAATGATGATGTAAATTTAAATTTTGAACTTTATCCTTAAATATCTTATAATGTCGTGATTCGTATGAAAAAGACATGGGTTTTCAAAATATAAATAAGAATACCAAAAATTCATGGCCAACTGACGAAGTTGAAGGCGGGAAAAATAAAAAAATATGATCGACAACAAGCTTTTACAAATATTTTTATTAGTGGTGAAAATTTATGTTTTTTAAAAATTAAATAATGCACAAATAAAAATTATTCTTTCTGAAAAATGGCATATTACGAAATTCATTAATACATTTTTTACTTTATTGTTATTTTTGTAACACTGTGATAAAATATAAAATATTGAAGCAAATGTGGGTTGTAAAAAAATGGTGAAAATATTCGAAAAATCATTTATGCGACTCGTTTTTTTCTGTCAGATAAAATGTTTTAATTTTCCAACTTTCAATATTTTTTGTCGAACGAATAAAAGCAATCAAAAACGTTTCAAAATTAATAAATTTTAAAATATTTTTGAAGTAAAGCGATTGATTAGTAAATTGCAAATAAAAACAAATTCCTTTAAAAAAATCAAGTAAATGTCGATTGCATAATTCATAGCTAAAACTCGAAAAAAATGTGGAAAAAGACAATTATAGTAGTGTCAAATCAAAAAAATACAGAAAAATTTTATGTTGTAAACGTTTATCCAAATAAGCAGTAATTTTAAAAGATCAAAAAAATTTTAAAAGTTGAAAAAGGAAACATATACCAAATGGACAACATCAGGATAAAAAATAAGAATGGACCAAACCAGAACAAAAAGGGAATAATATTTCTGTACATTGGTAAAATCTCCTCAAAATTAATCCAAAAACGGGTGAAATTTTTACCATAATTAATTATGGTAAAGTTTCGCAGAAAAAAGATGCTAGAAATTAATTTTTTTCTATTAACCAACAACTGTCGGAAAATTGGGATAATTTTTGGGAACTTCGTATTAAATGTCATAGATTTTAATTGTAATAACAAAGCGGAGAGAATTTATTCAGAAACAAATGTAAAAATTATTAAATAAAGAAAATAATTCAGTTTCAAAAACAAATGTTTAAAAAAATAATTGACAAAAAAGATAAAAACGAAATTTATTCACGTAAATGTTCACATGAAATTCCAGAATTTGTTCATTGATTAATTTTGATTCCCAAGAAATGTTCTACATGAAATGTTTGATATTCAAGACAAATTCTTATTATCAGCAGTTTATTTATTATTATTTATTTAAGTTGTAACTTTTCTATTTTCACCATTTTTTAAACTTCTTTTTAAATAATATGTAATATGTCTCTGATGTTAAAAATTTAGCTTTAACATATATTAAAAAGTTGAACGTGAAAATCAGGAAAGTGTGGTTGACAAAAATTTATTGAAAAAATTTATAAATTCCATTTTTTAAAATAAATTTCTGTTTGCTTTTGTGTCGACTATAATATGTTTTTTTTACCAAATAGCAAAAAAATCAATAAAATGCAGCTATTTTTATATTACTAAAAAAGCCGTTAAATGACTCCAAAAGATTTAAAGGAAATCCTGTGAAAAGAAATAAAATTTAAAAGTTTTACCGTTAAAAAATTTCATCTTCAATATTTTATTATTTCGTTTGCTAAAAAATTTCCTGCAACCGAAACGTCGGAAATAAATTTATTTTTATTTATTTATATTTTTTGTCTCTTCACAATCAAGGTTTTGCATAGTTGCTATTCATTTATTTGTTTTTGTGTTTGAAGGTTTTTGAGAATTTTCGTTTGCATTTTTTTTTTAAATTTAAGCTGCTGCAACATCAAAAGTCTCAACACGAATTGTTTCTTGCCGCCAAAATACGGTTTTCTTTCACAAAAGCTGTTTTTGATTTTTAAAATTTCTTACTTTTGTTTTTGTTTTTTTGCGTGCTCTTTCCCAGAGATGCATTAAATATTTAAGAACGAGTGACTTTCTAATATTTTAGAAAACAGAATTTATAACATATGCCAAATCCGTGTTTTAATGACATATTTTTGTGTAACTTTCAACTGTACATTTCATTTAATGCAATATATTTTAGCCTTGATAAACTATGACTAATAATCGTATTTTATTTCAATATGCTCCAAAACGTCGAGAATGCAATGAGTGCAAAAAGATAATTCCAGCTGTAAGTTAATTTTTTTTCTCCTGGTTTTTTGTAAGCCAAATATGTGCTTAGTATCACTTTGGCGATGGTCTGTGGTTATAGTTTAATAACCATATGTTGCAATCAGTAAAAACGGTATAATCAAAGTATTTTTTATAGGGGCATTTGGAAGTTGTTCATCAAAAATTTTATCATTTTAATTGTTTCTTCAATGTTTATGATGTTTTACTTGATAAAAAAATTATTTCAATTGCAACAAAAGGACATGTTGATGAAAATGAAGAAACAAAAACTTTTGTTTCACTTGAAAACATTGACTGTATTGGTGGATTTAATCTTGAAATATCTGAAGCTGATTTGTCTAAAATTCGTGAACATCTTGCTTTAGCAAAACGTTTGTTTATTTCTTTATTCTTAAATGGTATAATCATTGTTTTAGAACATAAAACTCAATATTTTATTCCTTCTGTTTCAAAAACGAATGATATTAATTGTGCTGCTGAAAAATGTTATTTTCGTTCTCGTCGTGGTTCAGGTGTTGAATTTGGACTTTTCTTTCAAAGCAATGACTATCATCCTGAATGTTTATCAAAAACTGGAAAAGTTAATTGTGATTCTAATGAGTTAGTTTTTGTTTTTCAGCAGCTTTTAATAAATTACATGGGTTTATTTTTCAGAATTGATGGATATGATTCTCTTTCAGATGATAAAAAGAAACTTCTTGATTATCTTTGGAAAAAGGATAATGCGTAGGTTTTTTCGTGCTACTTTTTGTTATAAACATTTATTTTTAGTTCTTACTTTCTTCCTATAGCCGAAACTACATGGTCCATAGATGAAAAATATTTTTGTGCAGCTCCAGAATGTTTAAAACGTCATTTAAAAAATGGATATATAATTAAAGGCCTTCGAATTCGTTATCAAACTAAAACTTATCATCCTGAATGTTTAGCTGCAATGAGAAAGGTTAATATTAATGGTATTGAGTAAGTAAAATTATTATTATAATCTTACAACTTTTATTTGTTAATATTTACAGAATTGAAAATTATGATGCATTAAACAATTATTACAAAGGACATCTTCGAATCTTTTTTAAAAAATCCGAGTAAGTTTTCACGTTTTTTTGTCATTAATGTTTCTCATTTTTTAGTGATTTTGATATTCCTTTAATTGAAAAAGCAAAAAGAAATGATTACTGTACATTGCCTGATTGTCCTGATGCAAATGGTCAACCATCTAAATTTCCTTGGCCATATACAATTAAACCAGGGCAACTTCAAATTAAATTTCATGGCGATAATTATCATCCAAGATGTTTTAAATCTACTAAAAAGAGTGAAATGGATATTGAAGAGTAAGCGTTTTTCAATCTAAAACATTTTGATTAATTTTTACTAATTCATTCTTTCTAGTTTTCTTGGTTATCACAGTCTCAGTCAGAGAACAAAGCAGTTGCTCCAAAAATTTTATGAAGATATTGAAATGGATATTGAAGAAGATGAATCATCTGATGATGATGATGATGGTGATGGTAGTGATAGTTCTGATTTTGAAAGCGATCAAATGGATGATGATAACGAAGGACCTCCAGCAAAAAAGTCAAAAGTGGAACCTCAAATGCAAGATGAAAATGTTTTAAATTTAAATATTCAAAATGAATTTGATGATGGTCATGAACCTTTTGATGGCACAAATGTTCAAGAAGAAATGAGTGAACCAATTGTTTTACAAATTAATACTTTGAATGAATTAAATAATGCTAGAGTTGGACCTCAAACGGTTAACCATCGTGAAGAAAGAGAAGGAAATCAAGAATCGGGTGATCGTGCTGCTGAAGAAGTTGATGACAAAGATATTAAAGAAATACCTGAAATTAAAAAAGAAGTTAAATGTGAACCAGAATATATAACAATTGATGATGATGACGAAACAGGTGCTGTTAAAGTTGAACCACAAAATGACATTCGCCAAAATGGGAAAGAAGTTCAACCAACAATTATTCAAGAACCTTTTGTTATTCGATTACCGTCTGAAGCTTTTGTTGAATCAACACTTGAAAATCTTAAAATTCCGTTTACTCTTGATGGTATCGGTTTTTTATGCAAAATTAAATGTCGACATATCTCTGCGACTGCATCTCCTGGAACAACTTTTGAAATTTCATCTTCTGATAATTCTTTCTTTAAATGTCTTTCACTCTTTTTTACTGGTGAAGAAAAACATTATTATTGTATTAAAGCAAAAACTCAACTTTATATTAGCAAGAATTTCAAGAATTTTGGCAAGTTTATTTTTTCGTTATTTATTTTGCTTTAACTACAACGTTATTTTTAGGTACCATTGACGGAATTGATTTTTCAAAAGTTGATGAATCTTCTGAGGAATTTCAAAAACTTCATGAATGCAATGAACTTAAAAATGCTCATTTTACTCTTATTTGTTCATGGTTGAAATGTCGAATTGGAATTTTCTCACATGATCGCTTATCTGGCAAATACGGAAATTGGAATGGAAGCGAACCTATTTTTTTGGTTGAAAATAATAATGGCTTCTGTAAACCAGTTTTATCCTTGAATTAAATTTTTTTGCAAAATGTTTTGTAACATTGTTATTTTTTCATGCTTTATTCTTTTCATAAATTTTCTTTCTTGTTATATTTTTACTTTTGTTTAATCAATCCGTTTATCATATCCTGCGTTTTGAATTTCGCATCGTTATACCTTTCGCTAACGTAAACGTTGAGATTCTGTTTTAAAGTTAATTTTTAACTTTTAAGAGTTCATAACCAACTTTTAAAACAAGTTTGTAAAGTAGCAGAAACACACTTTTTTGCTTTTCTACTGTTTTTTATATAACTTTTAAATATTGTTTAAATATATAACGCTGTTTTTTTCAACTTCGAGCAAAAATCAAAAATCTGTCCATCGACGAAAATTCAATTTAATCGTATCGACTTGAAACTTTGCACACATATAAATATGAGTTAAAAAATAATAAAGGAAAGGTTTTTGGACCCATATCAAACCTGGAAACTCTGCCACACGAGCTTGAAAATATCAAATTTTGAAAAAAATGCCAATTTTTAGCAGTTTTTTTGATCTCACAAAAAAACTCAAGTTACGCCCGGCAAATTGTTTCTTCTGAAGCAATTTTGTGTATAAAAATACATATCATAAACACTTAAAAATCAATTTAAATGGGGGAGCAAGTCCTAAATGGACACGGGTCCTCGAAGTTGAAAAAAACAGCGTTATATAAGACGAGGATATAAAAAAAATCCTGGCGAGGGTCCGAAAAAGGTACAAATAATGAAATATGCGGCACCCCTGTTTCAACTTGAGTTTTGAAGGAAATCGTGAAATGGCGTATGGCAACTTTGCCCAACTTGAGTTTTGAAGCAAATCGTAAAATGGCGTATTGCGATTTTGCCCAACTTGAGTTTTGAAGCAAATCGTAAAATGGCGTATTGCGATTTTGCCCAACTTGAGTTTTGAGCTTTTTGAAAAAATGAATTTTAGCAGTTTTTTTCCAAGTGTGAAAACTGCCATATTTCCGAAAAAAAATGCAGTTTTTCGATATTTTCGTATTAAAGGTGATTTTGAAGTTGAAAAGTGGTCAAAATGGGAATTAAATATTTTTGTGAAAACTTTTTGAAATTTCCAACCGTTGGAAAAATTTAAAATTTCCAACCGTTGGAAATTTTTGGATTTCCAACCGTTGGAAATTTTTTGGATTTCCAACCGTTGGAAATTTTTTTGCAACAAAGTAAGAAAGTAAACAGAATAAAAACTTACGGGCTAGATGATTTAAAAACAATAAACATGCATTTCAATTAGGAGATGGAGATCATGAAGAAGGAAAATCGATATCTAACGTCTTCAGAATCTGTAACAGATTGGAGAGCTGGGACCGTTCTAGAAGAATCTTATTCTCTTTTTTCTAAAAGCAGCTATTCAACACAATTCTGGATTTTTTCATCACCCAATGAAGATTTTCAAAAGCAGTAAATTTAAGAAGCATTTGATGGAA
>JAQIXH010000702.1:0-11585 GCA_034700145.1 Panagrolaimus detritophagus | reverse complement strand
TCCTAGAAAAAGGCAAAGACCGAGATAAACACAAAATAACCAAAATTTTTGTTGATCAAATGCATAAAATAAAATTACGTAAGTTGAAAGAATCCAAGTCGAAAATATTGGAAGTGATTTGCAAATTTTTCTAAAATAATTATTTTATTAACTGTGCTCCATCATTAAATATACGATCTTTATTGGAATCAAATAAAAGTATTTTTGTATTTTAATGCCAAAGTTTTTCCATTCGAATGGAATCACTTCAGGATTTTGAAAAAAAAAATCCCAAAAATTTATTTTAATGAACTTTTAAGTTGAACTGCAAAATTTTTTCCCTCATATGAAAAAGAATTTTATTTCACATAATTTATTTGAAATTTTAAAAAAACAAAAAACGGTCATTTAATTGCAAATTTTTAATTTTTTAAAAACTGTTATACAAAAAATTATTATACATAAAATTATTTTTGTATAAAATTTTAAAAACTTCAAAAACATAAAAAAACTGATATTTGGTGAAACTTACTTTGCCCAAAAATATTGATTTATATCAACATCGTCAAGAGCTTGTTGACAGGCAAGAAAAGCTAATTGTCCAAAAATGTATGAAAAAATTAGTAGAATCCAATTTGGCATTATAAATGCCCATAACATTTCTGTATTTGTTGCAACAAAACAACTGAAATTTTATTTTAATTATAAAACTGTTTTAACATTTTCTAATGCCTTAAAAACAAACTGATTGCAATTTTTTTTAAATAAAGATTATATAAAAATTATTCAAAGCTATAAAATTATTAAAGAATAATTAAGAAAAGTTTCAAAACTTCTTCAATTTTTAGGTAAAAATTTTTTTTAAATTTATTCGAAAAAGAAAAATAAATTTTAAAAGAATTCATTGTTTTTTATTTCAGAAAAATATTTTTTTTATAAACTGTTTTGCCAAAGCAAAAACGCTTACTGAACTCCAGTTGAAGCATAAAAATCTTTTAATTTCCAATATGTAAGTGCAGTTGGAATTGCAGCTAAAATAAATGGAAAAATGTAATTTAAAAATGCTGGAATGCTTCCATTTTTAATCGATGAACCTTTGATTAATCTAAAAATTTTAAATGACTTTCTTAAAAAAATTGTATTTTAAAAAAACGAACGATCGAGCAAAAATAGCTTCAAACAAACAAAAACCAAGAATTAAAACCATAACAAAATGTAAAACTATTGTTGTAATTTTGCAATAATCCTGCAAAAGTAAATTTTCAAAATTAATTTAACTGAAATATTTTCGAAATTACCAAATTATCAAATGGATCCCATGAAAAAAATCCCATAAAAATAAAAAGAATAATTATTGAAATTTCTTCCAAAATTCCAACAAATCTATGATGTCCAAATTCTCTGAAATTTTATTTATAATTTTCATAAAATTTTTTTAATACCAGATGTAACAAATATTAGATATTTGTACAAAAATTTTAAAACTGATATTTGATAAATTTAAGACTTTTAATTAGGGAATGTCGTTATCAAAAAAAATTTCGCTTTTACTATAATCATTGATACAATAGTATACTTTCGGATATTCTCTATCAAATGGCAGAAGCAGAATTATTTTTTATCCCCTCTCTGAAAAGTTATTGGATACAGAAGGCGAGCGACTACAACAGAAAATGGCATGAAAAACCCAAGCAGGCGATGAGTACGCGTTTTGGTGTGTCTGTTAGCACTTCAGCTTTCATGCATGGTCACACGCATGGCCAGGATCGAATCCCCGCCGGTGCAAAAAAATTACTTCATAAAAAAGTTATTAAACTACATTTAATTAACTTTTTAATAAACTACAAATAGTAATTTATAATATAAAAACTTTTTTTAGACAATTTTTTATGAAGCAATTTTTTTGCACAGGCGGGAATTCGATCCTGGCCATGCGTGCGACCATGAATGAAAGCTGAAGTGCTAACAGACACACCAAATTTTGTACTCATCACCTACTTCGGTTTTTTTCTTGCCGTTTTCTGTTGAGGTCGCTCGCCTTCTGTATCCAATACCTTTTCGGAGAGGGGATAAAAAATTCTGCTTCTGCCATTTGATAAAGAATATCCGAAAGTATACTATTGTATCAATGATTATAGTAAAAGCGAAATTTTTTATTGACATCGACAGTCCCTACTGATATTTGATAAATTTAAGACTTTTAAACAAAAAGTTTTTGAAACCGTAAATTTTAATTTAAAAATTTATTAAAATAAAATTAATTATTAATGATATTTTAATAAATGATTAAACGAATAAAACATTTTTAAAAACTGATGAATGATTTGGAAATTTAGAAATATTAAAATTATAAACTGCAGCTCTCCTAATACCGGCAAAAAATAAGACTTACTTGCAAAAAATATTTACAATAAATGTTGCAAATGTCCAAAGAATAACCCAAATACTTGCAACATAGGTTAAAATTTTTGTTATTTTTCGTTTATCATTGCTTAAAGCTGTAGTATTACATGTCCCTTTATAAATTAACTCTTCATCATCTTCATCAGGATCTTCTGTAATTCCAATATTTCCACTTCCACTTCCATCATCATCAGGTTCTTCAGTAGTTTGTCCGGGTACGGTAGGTCTTGGGGTTGTTGTTGTGGTTGTTGTGGTTCCAGCAATGCATGAAACAGTATATAATCCAGCAGTTGAACGAAATCTATAATAAAATGGTTCATAATATTGGCAAACACAAACTCCATTATATCCAACAGCTTCATTATTTCCATCAAGGGTAATTCCACATAATCCTTGATTATTACTTTTTGTTGTTTGATTATCGCAAACACATGTAACATTTTTATTTGAAGATGCTGTGGTGGTGGTTGTTGTTGTTGTTTTAGCGGTTGTTCCAGATGCAGATGATGAAGTTGAAGATTGTTGGCATTGAATTATTGTTGGATATAGGAAAATAACAAAAACGTTGAAAATTAGCATTTTTGATTTTTAGAATCTGAAAACTGATTTAACAGAATTAAAAAAAAACTGGCAAACTTAAAGAAAAATAAAATTTTGTAAAAAATTGAAATTTCTTAAGCTTCAAAAAAATTTAAAATTTAGAAATACAAAAAGCTCAAAAAAAAATAAAGTTCAAACCCGACCACCGCGGAGGAATTTTTTAAATACTTTTAAATCTTTTAAAACTGAAAATTTTGTATTCACTTTTTAAAACCTTTTTTCTTTGTTTTATGTTTTTAAAAAATGCAAAGAATTTTGTTTCTTTAAAATTTCTTTTGTCTTTTTTTGCAAAATTTTAAAAACAATAATTTTTTTGATTGTCAAAGATGATTTTTCGGAGAAAAAACAAAAGTTGCCATGGAAATATTTGCGACATCCAAAATTAATTAACTTAAAACTGTTAAAGTCATGTGCTGTTTTTTTTTGAGGAGAAATAAAAGATCAAAAAAACCGAAAGTGGCTACACTAGAATTACGGTAGCCGAATGAGTTGAAAAAAGTGGTGAAACATTAAATGCAATGTGAATATTTAAATTGAATAAATTTTTTTAAGGTAGCTGCAGCGGCAAAAAAATATGTTTTTTTTGTTATTTTACCTATTTTTAAAGGGAACACAAAAAAGAAAGAATTTGCTGAAAAAACATCCAAATTTTAACATTTTAATGGTGAAACAAATGACACGTGTTTGTCATGGAGCTATAAATTTTTGTGGGTTTGATAACCTTGGTTGGGATTAAAAAATGTAATATTTGGTTTTGTTCGGAACTTCTTTTCCGGCATTTTGCGAGCACCTAAAAAGTGCCGAAAATGGCAAAAATGCGACTTTCAATACCTTGTCAAATCAATGCCAATGAATATTTTTTGTTATTTTCTTTTCATTTTTGCTTTGGTAAGTAGGCTGAACATCCTCTAATTGAAGATTTTATCAACGCATGTTGTAGTATAATTTTTTCAGGCTTTGGCTATAGTTTTGCGACAGCCATTTTTCGTGTTTTTGGCATTAAAACAAAAATACGACCCTTTCCAAAATGTTTCATGGGGTAGATAAAGGTGTTCGACTAATAATGTTTTTGAATTGGTCCGGGTTTCAGAGAGCACTGTTATTTTTCACTCTACTATTTAATTGTATGTTGGAATTAATTTGTCATATTAATTCCAACATACACTTTTACATTTTCAATGGAAGGGGATATAAATAAATGTATAGCATCAAATCGGTTTCATAATTTAGGAAATATATGATGAATTATTTTGGATTGTGTCACATTATGAAATAATAATTTGCTGATGTTTATTTACTCCATGGAATTTTTATTAACATATAAGTAAATAATGAATTTTATAGCTATACACTTTTTGCAGAATTTTTGGGGATAAACAATTTTTTATGCAGGTCTTTTTTTTTATCGGAAAACTGATAAATTTATTTTTAGCAACAGCGAAAAACTGGTCAGTTTTTTTTTAAAAAATAGAAGAAAAACGTTTGTAACATGTTCTTTTTTTCAAATATATTTTTATCTGCAGCAGCGGCGAAAAACTTGTCAACTTTTTTAAAAAAAAGAAAAGAGAAAGACTGCTGTCTCGTTTTCTACGTGTTCCTTTTTTTCAACCAAGAAAGTGAAATTAAAAAAGGAAGAAAAAAACGGCTGTCATGTTTTTTTTAATTTAATATAATTTATTTTTTCACTTCAGAAAAGGCTGAGTGTGCACTTTTTCTCATTCCTTTTTCTGCTTCCTCATGTGGAAAACATAAAAAAGGAGGAGAAAACATTTTGAAGAATATTTTTTGGAAATGCGAAAAACTATCTGCACTTCTTCAGTCTCAATTTTTTTTTGATAATTTCTTTTTAAAACAAGGGAAGTATGCGAAGTGTTCTTCGAGTTTTGACTTCAAAATAGGTTTAAATCAAAGATATGGGACAAAAAACGAATTTGTGAAAATATTAGCGGCCAATGGCTATCCAAAAAATTATAATCTCAAATTAAAGATCAAAGGAAATAAAAACTTTAGGTGATATTTAAATAACATTAATTTTACCCCCTTTTTTTGCTTGCAAAATTGATTTTCCTGCACAAGATTTTTTATTTTTCACATTTTTTTGATAATTTTTATTTATTGTAGTATCCCCAAAACTATCAACATTTAAAATGAGAATTTTTCTTTTGTTTTTTAAGCAAAATATAAGTTATTTTTAATATAAGAATTTATTTTATGTGTAAAATATTACTTGACGGCGCTCTGAAATCATTCCACCGCTTTGAAAAAATTAAAGTGCACATTTTTAGTTCACGTTTTATATTTTATGTTTTTTAGGCTACTGTTGATGATGATAGAAGTTGCGAAAAGAAGCATGCTGATACACATGATTTTCAAGGCGGGTTTTTCAAATATGTGAAACAATGGAAGTTGTCGTTTTAAGTGAAGAATCTGTGCCATTAAAATAAACAATCGAGTCACACATTATTTTATTTTTTTGTTTTCTCTATTTTTTTTCAGTATTTTTACAAAGAAATTTTTTAAGCATGAATTCGACTTTCTTTGGAAAAAGTGTGCCACTTTTGTCAGTGTTTCATTTGAGCTTTTTATGTTTTTTAAAAGTTTATTTATTATGTTTCATTTTACTTAAATAGTTTTAAAATCGCTTTTTTCTTTTTTTTATCACAAAATTAAGAATTTGAATTGTTTCAAACTCGTTTTAAATAATACTGGTATTTTTATGTAAAAATTAACTTTATTGTATTTTTTGAGCAATTTGTTTTTTTACATTATTATTAAAAAATTATGTACATATTATAGTTAACACTGTATCAAAATGGGATTAATTAATCTGCAACCCAATAACCATAATAAAACCAATATGCAAAACAAAATATTGTAAATGCAGATGGAAACAAGATTCGACTTTCTGAAAAATTTTTTTTTATTATTTGAAAACATTTTTATTACCTAAAGTTTTAAATTTGTGTAATATGCTTTAAAGTAGGGATCGTCATCGAAAAAAAAATTTCGCTTTTACTAAAATTATTGATACAATAATATACTTTCGGATATTCTTTATCAAATGGCAGAAGCAGAATTTTTTTATCACCTCTCCGAAAAGTTATTGGATACAGACGGAGAGCGACTACAACAAAAAATGGTCAGAAATGATTTTACATAGCATTTGTTAAAAAAAATTGTTGTTATCATTTTATCCCTGAAAAAATCTTTTATAATCATAAACTTACTTTGATCAATTTTTCTTGCAACGACTTCATTTTCATACGCACATTTCGGGCACGGTTTTGTCCAATCAAATTTATTTGAAGCAAAATTTGAATTTTGTGTTGCTGCCATTAATGCCTAAAATTAAGATTAGGTTAAACCATATTATTAAACTAATAAATGAAAATGAATATTCAACTTTCACAAAACTACGAAAAACAAAATCAAAAAACTGTTGATGTTTTTAAGGTTAAACACACAAACTTAAAAAAAAAAGCAACAAAGGAATGAAAGAGAGAAAAAAAAATACTTACAGTTGCTTCAGCTTCGATATCAGACCAACTTTGTCGTGATCCACGATATCGGAGATTTGCCGAATTTATCGTTGCAAAACGACATAATGCCTTTAAAGAAAATCAAACAGAAGCGTTAAAAATTATAAAAACAAAATTATGGGGGATTTGGAGGGGAGTGCATGTAAAAAAAACTGGATGTAATTTATGAAAGCTTTTATATTTTTGTAGTAGTCAAAAACTCAAATTTTTCAATGATGAAAGTTAAGCTGTAAACTTTAAAGTTATTTTAAATGGTTCTATAAAGTATTTGTTAAAATTTTAAGGGTGATTCAAAAAATTCTTCGATTTTTATTTGACTCGCAAATCGTTTGGAATTGATTTTTATCAAAGATTTGTAAAAAATTCTGATATTTTTTGTATGAAACTTTTTATTAAGTTTGCTTATTGGGCACTTATTGCTCTATGTTGTATCACAGGTAGGATTGGTCATTTACCGGTAAATTTACCGAAAATGCAAAAAATGCCTCTGGCTTCCAGATTCACCCAAATTTAGCTTGGAAATGACTTTAAAAGTCAAAAGCGTGTTTAATTATTGAATTTTAAGTGAAAATAACTTATTTTTGACCAAACAGATCATTTTTTGATTTTTCATTGTAGCTTTAAATACAATTTCGATCTTCAAAAACGCAAAGAAACATGATTTTTAAGAAAAAAGAGCTAAATTTTTAGTATATCCGCCTCTGAAAAAATTTATATGAAAATCAATTTTGGAAAATTTTCATCATTTTTCTAAAAATTTTCTCATTTGTCCTACACACAAATAATTTTAATTTACCAATAAATCAGCCCTCGGTAAATTTACCACCGACCAACCCTATTAAAAACCCTATTTTAAAATCATTTTTTTGGAAGCTTTCTACTTCCTGCTTTCTAGTTCATGTAAAAAATATAATAACTGCTGTAAGGTTTCAGAACATTCAATTATAAAGATATGACAAAAGCCGAAGATATTTGGCATGCATTGGAAGAAAACTTTGGTGTTTTATCGCAAACATTTAAAAATATTTGTATTTTACATAAAGCTGTTGTCAACCGCGATTATGCTCATATACAAGTTGATTACACTGAACCATCTGAGGAACATTATGTGTTTCTCTTTGCTCATCAACAACATAGATTTCTTGAACAAGATCACTATATTACAGCGAATATTTTTGTCTGAAAATTGTTTGTTTCTCTTTAAGTATACTACTTTTTTGACATAATTTTTGCAAGAAAATTAAAATCGAAATTGATTAAAAATTCTTTTTCTAATGCAAATTGAAAATGGTGATTTTGTTTCAAAATTTGTTTTATGAAATGTGATCATCTTTTTTAAAGCAATGATTTTTTTAATACTTTTAAGCATTTAATTGATTTATATTTAATTATGTGTTGGTTTTGAAAATTTTATTTGTTTGATAAAAAAATTATATTGTTTAGTTTTTGAAAATGTACAAATCTTTAGAGTTTGATATTTTATAAAAACTTGTATTTTTTGGCAAATAGAATCGATAGAATAAATACATGAATTTTGCATCATTTGGGATGAAGAAAAGAAAATTGTTTATTTTACAAAAAATGAAAAAACAACGTCCAAACAAAACATTATTAACCATTTGTTATCCAAAAAATCTGCAGATGAATTACGTTTTAGTCAAAATTATACTTTTATCTTGATTACAATTAGCTCTAAAAAGTCATAACTTTTTTAAAAACGATAGCAGAAATGTTTTTTGAATGACTTTAGCACAGAAGGCAGTCTTTGATTTCTAACAATTGCAAGATTATTTCTCATTGTTCAAAAAATTTGAAGCACGCATTTTTTTGTTTCTGCAGCTCTTTTTTTTCTGTCGCTATTTTTCTTTCCATGATTTGTGCCGCGTTTTTAAAATCACATACAGTATGTGTACATTAAATAGTAATAAAATTCAACACTTTTTCAGCATTAATATCTGCAATAATGTTTTCTTATATAAATGGTAATCTTTTTACACTTATTTTATCTTCATCTTCTAATTTTATAATGATATTTTTAAGGACTGCGAGAAAAAATTGATAACAGCATTGTTGTTTTTTTGGAATATTTGAAAGAAAAGAGATGTTAAAATTTGTAGTTTAGTTTTTTGTAGTTTAACGTCAAAGAATAAAACATTTGCAGCTTTTTTTTAAAACGTGTTTAAGGAAGAAAGAGTTTTTAAAAATCGGTTTTTGAATATTTAATTGTCACTAAAGAAATTAGTGTAATAACAGTCTCACAAAAAATACTATGAAACATTTTAAATCGTTTTACTCTAAACAAATGATGTTTCTTTTTATTTTTTGACTTTTTTTGATAAAGCTACAATTCTTCTGATTTTCATCATCTTCAGCTTTTATATCGGAAAGTTATTTTTTGTTTTTTGTTTTCCTTTGAAAACTACTTCAACTTCAATTATACGAAAATCTGGTGATAACCAACAAAATGGAAATGTAAATATTGGTCAAAGTAAGCAGTACGAATGACATTGGCACAAACTGTATGAAATAGTTACAATTTTGCTTAAATTATTAGATTCATGGATTGCTTTTGCAGATGTATTGGAAAAAAAATTGTTACAGTAAGATTCGCAATAAAATTAGCCTTGTTTTGGTACTTCATTATTTTCTTCCATTTGAAATAATCCCTTCCACTCATTTAATATTTTTATTACAAATATTGCACAATATTACTCATCATTTGAAAAATAAGTCACTCCACATCATAGATGAATTGGGGGGTGACTTTTTTTCAAAATCGGTATAGGTCTGTAACGACCTTTTTTTGGGAAAGCGTGGTCTGTGTTTTGCAAAAAAATTTTTCGGCGGCGCTTTGCGCCGCCGGATTCTTTTTAAATCCCTTTGCGTATATTTTTGGTTCTAATTTTTTTGTTTTTTCAAAGGGTCCCCCCTTTGCGTATATTTTTGGTTCGTATTTTTTCATTTTTTCAAACGGTCCCCCCTTTGCTGTTTTTTTTGCAATTTTCTGGGGTTGTTTTTTAAGTACATATTAATCTTGGACACATCCACGGATTCAAATGGTCGAAATAACCTTTTATTATAATAAAGAGTCTTTTACAATATGTATCCCATGTTTATTTTTATGGGGCTGTTCAGCTCACTTCAGAAAAAGCTGAAGTCATAATGAATGTAATTGAAGGGATGTTTGCCTCTGACGAAATTCTTGATCCTGTAAAATCTAATTTAAAAGGTACGGTTCTCTTATGCTTGGAATTCATACTGGTTTAAAAGCTAGATTAAATGAATTTACGACCAACACCCATTGTTTTGCTCATAAATTAGAGCTCTTATCAAACAAAGCCCTCAATAACCTTATTCTGAAAAATGGCTTTAACATGAAAAAAAATTATTACAATAGCAATTAGCAGCTTGTCAGATTTTTATGGTTCAAAGGCTGTTAAAAGAAAGGCTGAACTTGTTCAAACTTGCGGGGAGATGAAAGTAAAAATGTATAAATTAAAAAGGATTTTTACGATCGATCTGATCCGAACAATTGGCCAAGTTTCAGTCAATTCAGAATAAAATTCATTGATGAGCTTATTAAAAGTCAATATTATGAAGACGAAGAAACAGATGAATTTGAAGTCTTGAATGTTAAAATGTTCGAAGTAAACAATGGAGAAATTACTTTTCATGCATACAATCCGCAAAAACATAAACTTCTTTCAAAACGCTTTCAAATTAACACTCCTAACACTGGATTGTAATATGAAGATCTCTTAGAAAATACTGCAACTACAGTAACTGATACAACCTTTAAAGAATGGATCAAGCTGACCCCAGAAGTATTTTATGTTAAAGTACTCGAAATAGCAGAAAGCAATGACCTCATTGATTTAAGCAATGAACTTTATGATTATTTGGGAAGCGCTTTGACCATTCCCGTTGGTTCAGCGGATGCTGAACGTGGGTTCAGTGAAATCCGTAAAATTTTGAAAGTAAGTTGAAAATTACAAAGAATGGCTTTTATTAATTCGAGCAAGTTGACTATTTTTATAATCTCAGATTTCATAAAAATACCGTGAATAAAAAAGTTCTGGCCAGTGTTTTCCCGATTCCATTTTTTCCGATTCCGATTCCACCCGATTCCATTTTTTTCCGATTCCTTATAAGGAAGTCGATTCCGGATTCCCTTATAGACAACATCTTAAAAATAAGATTAAGTGGACCACCAATTGCAAAATTTGTTTGCTACAAATTTGTTAAAGAATGGGAAAATTCTGGACATCTTACTTCTTCTGCACAATAACCTCGTGGTATTGTACACATAACCAAAAACACTATCGAAAGCGATGATCCAATTGAAAACTTAGTTGAGTTAGCATGTTTTTATGTTTAGCCGCCGTTTCTGGCAAAAGGTGTATTAAACATTTATTTATTTTGTTGTTTGTTTGTTTGTGTAAAAACACGGCAGTTGGTTAAATTTGACTGGTCGTTGATTTTTCTTGCTGTTGTTTTTATGATATTATTTATTTAAAGTTAATAAAGTTGTTAATTAATAACTCTTATTATTTATTTTGCTCCGTTGGATTGGAGTAGTGGTATTTCTGCTGATAAATTGGTTGGATTGGTGAACGTTGATTGGTTGTTGGTGAGTGTTTTTCGGGGATTTTTCTATTGTTTTTGGGGATTTAGGTTAGTATTTTTATAAATTAGGATAAAGATATATAAACGTATGCCACCACCAACAATCTCTCGAGCTATAGGCTTGAACAACTTTGTAAAACATGTTGAAACTCAAAAACGTTGGGAGCGGCGCTTTGAAATTTTTGTTCCTGATCATTTTAATTAATATGTTTTTTTGATACATTTAAACAATTAAAAAAATATTTTTAAACCGACTTTTCCAATTATTTTGTAACAAACAAAATAATTTATAATTATTCTCAAAATAACAAAAGAATCTGTAAATTTTTTCCCACAAATTTCCGAAAATCAACGTACTCCCTAGAGACGTTTAACGGGATTTTTCTTTATTTTTTTTCTCAGCGCAAAAAAATTTTTGTTAGGCAAACTATGGCTCAA
>JAQIXH010000701.1:0-11586 GCA_034700145.1 Panagrolaimus detritophagus | reverse complement strand
TTATTTTGACTTAGAAAATTAAAAGAAAATTTTGCGGAAAAATTGCATCATTCTTACTCTTTCATCGCAGTTTTTTCAATACTTTTTTTGCACATCTGTTTCACGACGTTGTTGGAGACAGAATTGTTTAGGGAACAATTTATTTTTTTCGTTTATTTAAAAAATAAATTTTATTTATATTGTTATATTCGAGAAGATATTAAAAAAGAAATTGAATTTATTCAAAAACGTATTGATTCAAAAGCACAAGCGTATGAATTTTATCATAAAAATAAAACTTATTTACCAAATCTTACAAAAACTGGCAGAGTTATCTAAAAATAGAAGGAATTAGTCTGTGCTGAGATCAAAAAAAATCCAAATTTTTTAAACATTTCATTTAAAATTTAATTTTTAAATTTTAATACTAGTTTCAATGATCGACCTCTAAATTATGCACCTAAAAAACAAAACAAACATTTTTTGACAGTCAATTTAATGTTTAATAAATGATTAAAGTTTAAATTTTAAAAAACAGAAAAAAATCCCCACAAAAATTTGAACACTTTTTTCCGAAAGCAGACAGTTTTAAAACTGATCAGCGACAAAAATTACATGCTAAAGTATATTACAAAAAAAACAATAACATTAATTTTCTATGTAATTCCTAATTTGCATAATCTCTTTTTGATCAAAAATGTTCACTTAAAAAGTTTTTGTTTTTCAAAACAACTTTTAAAACACTATTTAAACTTTAAAAAATTGCTGAAAATTTTTCTAAAAAATATTTTTAGTTTTCACTACTTTTTTGGAATTTCATTTTTATTTGTACTTTTTTTTCAGGGTATTAATAAAACGTCCATAAAAATGCCAACAAAAAATTTAAACAAAAAATTCTTTCAATGTTTATATTTAATTTCAATTTTTTCAACTTTTTATTTAATATATTTAACAGCAAAATTTATTAAACCTGATAATTATTATTCTGTGAATGAAATAACTCGAAAAGTATGGAAAAGATCGAGTGAAAATGAAAAAAATGTTGAAAACTTTTTAATGGAATTTAAAGATTTTAATATTAGTTATCAGTTTTTTACTGATAAAAGATTGGAATGTAATGAAAAACAAATTGTAATAATTATCCCTTCAAGACCAAATGGATTTGATAATCGAATGGGAATTAGGAGCAGTTGGCTTCAGAATCTTGTAAGTTTGGGATTTTAGGGAATTTTGATGGTCGAAATTGTTCAACACAAATTTCCACTCGGGACCAAAAATTTTAAAATTTCGTTTTAAACAACAACAAAAAATTACTAAAAACCTTAATTTTAGCCCCCAAATGTAATTTATAAATTTATTATTGGTTCAACTGAAAATGAAACTCTTCAAGAATTTATTAAAAATGAAGACGAAGAATTTCAAGATTTAATCCTTTCAAGCCTTCATGAATCTTACTCTAATTTAACTTTAAAGGTTGTATTAAAAAACAACATTTTAAATAAACCTATAAAACATTTTAGACATATTCAATTTTTCAATGGACTCAAAAATATTGTCCAACAGCAAAATATTTATTAAAAACTGATGATGATACGGTTGTTGATGTTCGAAGGATGCAATATTGGATTGAAAAACATTTCGATAGATATAATTATATTTTTGATGAAAAAGTTATATTCTGTAAAGTTTGGACAAATTCAACGCCGTTCAGAGATCCGGAACATAAATGGTTAGTTTTAATTTATATAATAGTCGGTGCAGTGACTCCGGACGAGAGGTTGTGGGTAATCGAAAATTCGATTTCAAAATGCGAAAACCGAAATTCTGATTACGGACGTTAAAATATTGTGGATCCTTCGGTATTTCGATTTCCAGCAAAAAAAAAGCATTTCGGTTTTTTGATGTTTTGATTTCGAAAAATCATTCTCCGGTGCCATAAAATTTTTTGGAGCCGATACTCTGAAGTTTGAGTCACAAAAAAATTGGAAAGAATTCAATAAAAATTGAATAATTATTTTTCATAGGTACATCCCTGAATATGCATTTAATGAAACAGTATTTCCAAATTTTTGTAGCGGTCCAACATATTTATTAACGGCAAAAGCCATTCCTGCAATTCTCCAAGAAACTCGAAATCATTATTTTATTCAAACGGAAGATGCCTTTTTTACTGGAATTGTTTCAGAAGCTGCAAGCATTTATCGATTTCAAAAAGATAAACATTTCGGACATGAGCCAGAAATTGGTAATTTAACAATAAAATGTGATTTAAAAGGAATACCATTTTTAACAAGCATTTATGGAATTTCTTTCAATGGCACAGTTTTTAATGAAGAAAATAATAATCCGTTTAAAAATGCAATGGATGAGTTGTTTTCATTGTCTTGTAATAAAAGTGTTAATAGTGTTTTAAATTAAAACTGACACATATTTAATTTATTTGGGTTTTAATTGTTTGCGTTTAATTTTTTCCCTAAATATTTTGTCTTTTTTTTGTTCTTTGTTGATTTTCGTTTTTTAATGAAACTTGCACTATATTTTTTGCTTAAATTTTTGCAAACAACGAACAAATTAATTGTTTATCGATTGTAATATTATTGGATTTTCACTTGTAAAAATTAAAAAAATATTAAAAATCACTGACTCAAATTTAATCAAAAGATGCAAATAAAAGTTTAAAGAAATCTAATTTTGCTTTTTTTCAAAAAAATTTCAAATCTGTTCATTTATACTTTTCATTTTGCGTTCTGATTTGCTTCCTTCAAATTAAAATTTTTTTCAATTATGAATTATTTATCAAATTTTGGAAAATTTTTTATCCGTCGATTTTTTGGTACTTCTTCTGCTTCCAATGATGTTTATGACATTCAAGATCCAAATGAATTAAGCTTTATTCGAGAATCAAAAGATATTGGACTTGATGGTATTGTTTTTTTTGTTGTTGTTTTAAAATGGTATAATATTAATACAACTTTTTAGTTGAAGAATTTGATTACATTGCAACAGATTTGACATCAAAGAAAATATACAGTTTGAAAACTAATAAACATGATTCTGCAGAACTTATTGGACAAAAATTTCATAAACAATTTGGTATTTCAAATTTTTCAATTACTTATAATTATATTTTTGGTAAGTTTTTTACTGTTTTTTTTGCAATAAAACTATTATTAAATTTTTTCAGATTCAAACAATTTTTCTGATACTGAAATTCCATCTGATGCTGCAGAATCATGTGAATTTCTTGATGAAATTCAATCAAATGTTTCACAAAATATTCATTCAAATAATTCAAATAATGATGAAATTGATGTTACAGAATCTTGCAAAGATATTACAAATTTGAATATTGATGAATCAAAGAAAGAAAATGTTTCGAATGAAATTCGAAAAAATGTTGTTGAAATTGAAAGTGATGCAAAATCTGAAAATCCTAGCTTTGAAATTGTTCAAAATATTTCGAATGAAAATTCTTCAACTGAATCTGAAAACGAAGAAGAAGATTGTCAAGTTCATGCATGTGATGTAAAAGAAAAACATGTCCATGTTGAACGATTAAATTTTGATGGCTTCAAATTGGAAGATGGAACTGGTAAAGAAATTTCTCTTAACACAAATATTTTAATAAATGGTGAAATTTGTATTGATGGTGATTCAAAAGCTGCTTCAACTTTAATTCCAAAAATCCATGAAAATTCCAAAATTGTTACTTTAAGCTTTTATGATCAAATAATTCCTTGGTATAAATTAAAACCACTTTTAACTGATTCAACAAAAAATTTAAATATTCAAAGTACTATAATAAATGATTATTCAATGACTGTTAATATGATTCTTAAAAGATGTCCAAATATTGAAGATTTTTATTTGTAAGTTTTTCTATAGTTTTTTATTTCATTTTCAATGCTATTTTTAGATATTGTAATGGTTTTTCATTTACTTCTGAAATTTTACTTAAACTTGGTAGAATTATTTCTGAATTAAAAAATTTGAATGTTTTTGTTTTAAATTGTCTGCCAAAAAGTTTTTCACTCCTGTCTCTTTATCTTTTTTTTATGGTAAGTCAATTTAAAGATTTTTAAATTTTTAATGTTTTTTTTTATTTTTAGGAAAATCAAACTGTTGATATTACTTTAATTTTTGATGAAGATGTTCGATTTTTAAATGATAAAAATTTTGATTTATTCTTCAAAAAACTTGTTGAAAATCCACCAAAGAAAATTCCAATTATTCAAATTTCTGGTGATAATGGAACCGCATATGCTGAATATCGAAAAAAATATAATTTCCAATAATCTATTGTTGTTTTTTATTAGTTTTTTGCATGGTTACTTTTTTTATTTATAAATTGTTTTCTTTTCATTTTTTTTGAAAACACTAAAAATAGTAAAATCGATCTGAGTATCAAAAACAAATAAAATTTCTAAAATAGAAATATTACAATTATTGTTAAATTATTTTGATATAATATCAGGGATACACTTCAGGATTAAATGAAATTTGATGAAGCGAACTGAATTTGGAAAGAGATTTATAAGCAACTTTTATAATATTTTTGTAAATTTCTGTCAATAAACTAAACGGACGTCCCTCGAGCTTTTGTTGTTCCAAAAACAACAATACCATTTTACAAAAAGAATTGATTATTTTTGTCAAGGGTAATTATTTGTTTATGCAAACTTTAAATCGTAAAATTGTTTTCAGAAAAGTATCCGCTTACAAACAACTTCAAGGTGAGGTAGATTTTATTTTAGACATTTCAAGAACAGCATCAGGAAAAATTTTAAGAAGAAAAATTTAAGAGAAAAAGATTTAATTCTGAATGAATGTTAAAATAAAAAATGAAAATACAAGCAAAATTCAAAAATACAAAGCAAACAAAATCATTTGTTGTAAAACTTACGGTCTAACAGGTTTTTTTCATCAAAATTGAAGTAATTTGTTACATGTATGGTTGGTTTATATTCTTCTATAGTTTATTGAGTTTCCTTTATTAAAAGGAAACTCAATATATTTTCGGAATCGAGGATCAAAACTGGGAAATCACTCTTTATTTAATAGTTTTTTAAAACGCATTCCGTGAATTATTTCCAAAATTTTGACTAAAATTGCACCGTCAAAAAATCGAATTTTTTTTGTTACCCATGTTTTCGGCTATGCTTAACAAGCTAGAAAATATTCATGTTATAAAAGTGCTAAAATTCGTTTAAAGATTTTACTGCAAAATGTGTTCCTGCAATTCAGGTTGTTTTCTGATTTGTATCTTGGGTTTTATAAAAAATAGTTATTAAACTCTTTTGCCTTTGATGTTCTTTCATCACATTTTGCTTTTTTTAATTGTTTGTAAAAATTTTATTTGTTTCATGGAAAATGAATTTGCTGTAAACTTTATGCTTAAATTTTGCAGAAAATCAACAAATTTATTTGTTATTGATTACATTTATATTGGTTTCACCTTTGAAGCTTTTAAAGACAAAGCAAAAAATTTTTTTGGTTGAAGATCGACCAAAAAAACTGCAGAAAAAAACTATTCATCTGATTTTTTAATTCATTCTAAAATTAGATCGTTCTTTTTCGCGTTTTTAATCGAGATTTATTTAATCTTTTAATTTTGTGAAAAAGATTTTATATTTTCAACTTTTTTTAGAAAAACTTTTTTTTTCTATTTTATGCTTTTACTTGATATTCATATTTCTTTCAATTATGAATTATATTTCAAATTTCGGAATGTCATTTCATCGTTTTTTTCATGATTCTTCTAAAAATTATGAAATTCAAAATCCAAGTGAATTTGGTTTAATTCAACGACAAACTGCTGGCGAGTTTGGTGATTCATTTAAAGGTATGTTTTTCTTTTGTAATTTAAAATTTGTAATTTAATTAATTTTTAGGTGGTAAATTGTTATCTGATTATGATATTTTATTACCAACAGATACTGTATACAAAAAAATTTACAAACTGGCAGCGAAGAAAATTCTCAGTTGTATTATTTTTGGTATTTCTATGTTTTCTGTTACATCAAAATTTATTTCTCGTAAGTGCCTTTTACAGTTTTTTGCATTAAAAGTATTATTAAATTTTTTCAGATTCAAGCAATTTTTCTGATACTGAAACTCAATCTGATGCTGTAGAATCATGTGAATCTCTTGATGATGTTGCTTCAAATGTTTTTCAAAATATCCATTCAAATAATTCAAATAATGATGGAATTGATGCTACAGAATCTTTCAAAAATATTACAAATTTGAATATTAATAAATCAAAGAAAGAAAATGTTTCAAATGAAATTCGAAAAAATGCTGTTGAAGTTGAAAGTGATGCAAAATCTGAAAATCTTCGTTGTGGAAATGTTCAAAATAATTCAAATGAAAGTTCTTCAACTAAAGCTGAAAATGAACTTAAAGTTGATTCTACAGAACCATGTGAACCTTTTGGTGAAATTCAATCAAATGTTTCTGAAAATATTCATTCAGATAATTCAAAGAATGATAATGATGTTAAAAATGAAAGTGATGAAAAATCTGACGACGATGGCTTTGAAATTCTTGATTATCCACCAATTTCAGAATTCTGTAATGTATATGAATGTAATGTAAAAGAAAAACATCTTCATCTCAAATGTCTCAAAAATTCTGATGGAATTTTATTCAAAAATGAAGAAGACAAAGAAATTGACACAGAAAATAACATTATTGTCTTAGAAGAAAAACTTAAAATTGCTGGTGATTCACGAGCTGCTTTATATATTATTCCAAATATTCATTTTTATTTTTATTTAAAAATTGAAAAATTGGTAATTTGTGATCAAGTTTTAACTTTGAATCAATTAAAACATTTATTAACTGATTCAGTAAAATGTTTGGAATTTCATGGTAATTCAATTTTCGATAATGATGTTTTAAAAACTTTGGTACCTGTTGAAGTTCTTCTCAAAAGTTGTCCAAATATTGAAAAATTTAAAATGTTAGGTTTTTTGCAACTTTTTTAATATTTTTAATTATAAGTTATTTTAGGGATTGCTTTGGATATAAATTTACTGTAGAAAATCTTAAAAATATTGCTGAAATTCTTTCTGATGATTCTAATAATTTGAGAAAATTTTACTTATATAAACTTTCATCCACATTTTCTCTTTCATCATCGATGTATGGTTTCATTGTTGTTAGTTAATTTTTTGTTTAAATTTTGCAAACCTTATACATTTTCATTTTTTAGAATAATTTTCGAGTTGATCTTTGTTTTTATTATGAAGATACTGTAAAATCATTTACTGATTTAGAAATTAAAAATTTTGATATGCTTTTTAAAAGAATTGCTGAAAGTCTAGAAATGAATATTCCGGATATTAATATTCTTGGTTACGATAATGAAGATTATCAAAAATGTCGAAAAGAATTGTGCAAATAATTTATTTTTTTATCATATTTATCTTTTTTTATTACTGTTTTTCTTTCTTTTTGTATACTGTAATTTTTTGTGTATAAACTTTTTTCTTTTTTAAAACCGTAAAAAAATTATCACAACCAAATCGAGTTAAATATTAAAAAATGTAACGAATCCTCCCAAGTTTTTACCTTAATCCACCCTATTTCTTTTTCTTTGTTTATCCAGTCACAAAATGAAACGTGTCGTTCTATGTTAACTACGATTTTGACTTAAACTTGCTAAATTTTTGGATTAATCCCCCATTTGGGTTGTCTTGTGGGAATGACGAAATTATAAAAAAAACTTTTAATATGCAAATTAGGTCGCTGGCTAATTGGCATAATATTCAAATTTTTGTAAACATGAAATTGTCACGATGGTGGTTTTTTCAAAAACAAAAAATTTTATGAAATATTATCGAAAAGAAGTTCCCCAATGACAACGAATTTCTTCGCTTTTAGTCATTAGTTAAAGAAATGTATCAATTAGAATCTAATGATTAGATAACTTGAATAGTATTTTTTAAAAACTGAAAGAAGGGGGGCGAAAAGAAGAATTGTTGACTAAAGCGTACTATTCTTCTTATTTTTTTATTATCGTAATAAACGGACATAAAGTTATCAGAAAACAGTATTTGTTAAATAATTTATTCTTCATAAAAAAATATACAAAATGTAAAAACTCTTTAAATAAAATACAGAAAAATACCCAATAAATAAATAAATACAAAGATGTAAAAATTCAAAAACAAAATGTTAATGATGATGATTAAAATGAAGTTTTTTCTTTAAAACATTAAATTTATGGCCATGTGTTTGTCTCCATTTTTTAACAGCTTGATGATATTCTGTCATTTCTTGTGTAAATTTATCCATATAAATTTTCATTTCTTCATCTGTTAATTCTTCAAAATGTTCTTTTATTTCATCCAAAGAAAATGCGCCAGGTTCAATTGAACGTCGATAAACATCAAAAATTGAAAGTGGACAATTTGGATAATCAGTTTTTTCAAAAAATTCAAATAAAATTATTTGAATTCGTTTTTTATAATGTTCTTCTTCAAGTTGCTGGGGTTGTTCAGGACATTGATTCATTTTTTTAACAGTTTCAAATCGCTGAAAAAAATATAATTAAAAAATTTAACAGATTACAGTATCCCAGAAATAAAAGCTATAGACCCCTTGCAGTTTCTTAAATGCAAAAAATTTGTTCCCGCGGATGGAATCCAACCCATATTCTACAGGTTGTCATTAGGGTTGTTCATTCCCAGGGGAATCCAAAAAATCGGAGGAATTCCCCGCCATTCCCCGATATCCTGTTGACTGATTTTTCATATTGTCTTCCATTAAAATAGGCTTCTTTTTGTTTTTGAAATGTTTTTAAACAGTAAACAAAAGCTAAAACAACAAAAATAAAAGTTAATCTTCGTCTACAATATCCTGAAGTTCAATAAAATCGCGAATATTTTTGGAACCTCTTTATTTAACGCATTTTGGGCTTCAAAATGTAAAAAATGGGTAATTCTATTAGTTTTTGACGATTTCTATGTTATTTTTGTATTAAAAAACATTATTTAATATAAAAACAATCTCTATTCTTTAAAGCCAAAAAAAACTTTTGCGGGGAATCCGTTTCATTCCCCGCCAAAAATCAGGGAACGGGAATGAACAACCCTTTGTAGACCCCTTGCAAGTTCTTAAATGCAAAAAATTTGTTCCCGCGGATGGAATCAAACCCCTAATCTACAGGTTGTCATCCTTCTGCATCACCCACATCACCGCATAAATTTTACTTTAAACAAGCCCCTGAAAAACCCATTATAAAAAACACAAACCTCTTTTTCTTCATTTGAAAGTAGCTTCCATTCTGTTGATAGCCGAGAAAATTCAGATTTTGTTAATGGAGTCTTTTTAATATTTTCTTGAATATATATTGCAAAAGTTGTTGGAGAAATATAATTTGTTGGAAAATCTTTGGTTGTTGGATTAATTGCAGAGGATTTAATTGATCTAAATAAAAGATAAATTAAATGCAAAATAATTGTAAAAGACAACATACTTTATTTCACTGAATAACAAATTTGTAAAGCGGAAACCTTTGATGAACATTTTTGGTGATAGAATTTGAGGAAATAAAAACGTTAGGTAATGTTGATTAAGAAGATTGATGGAAAGAAACGAAGAAGTTAAACTATAAAAATTATGTATGACTAAAAATAATAATCAACAACGAAAAAATGAGAGAGAAAGACAAAAATCAATCGTGCAAAAAAAAATGTGCAAACGACAGTAACAAAAACTTTAGTTGGCATTCTGTGACTAAATTCCAGCAAATCTTTTGCTATCTTTTTTTCTCTTTCAGAGTCTTTCTTCATCGATATTTAGATTTCGTCTGAGCGAACTTTCTTTTTTTACATAATGTAAATTACATTTATAACAATTCATGTTTTAAATTAACGAGAATTTTCCCTTTTTTGGGCACTAAAGACTTTGTGGACATATCTGTTTTTTCACACGAACGACCTTGAAAAAAAGTATTATCGATTTTGCTTTAAAGATGTTATAAACTTATATGGGTACCACTATCGACAAAAAAAATTTTTCACAGAAATATTTTTAAAAAGACGCATGACACATGTTGTTCTTTTTGTCATTTAAACACCTTTATTACAAAAAAAAAGAAAATGCAAACACAAATTCAGCTTTTATTAAACAGTTGGAGTATTACTATAATTTTTTAAAACCGGAGCAATTCTTGCAGTTCTTGGAAGTTCCAACTTTCGTCTTAAAATATAAATTCGAATAAATCTACAATAAAATCTAATATAACTTTTTCGAGTTGTTGGACTTAAAATTAGAATTCCAATTAAAGCAACTGCAGCATGAATATCAACAATATATTGTAGCATAACAATAATAACCGAAATTATAAATTCATTATTAATAAATATTGATCGCATTCGATTATAAGTTAAACGGATTATTTGAACAAAAAGTAGTAGAAGGGAATATACTGTAATTAAGAGAAAATTAACAAAAATTTAGGATAAAAAATGTTGTCACGAATTATTTGGAGTTTGAGAGTTTCAATATTTATTTTTTTAATAAAAAAAAAATAGCAGATGTTTAAAGGTAGAAATATGTGAAAGAGATGTTCAAGACTTTTCTTTAGTTTTAAAGGGAGTTTCCACCAGGGATGTGCGGAAGTAACTTTTTAAAACGGAAGCGGAAGCGGAACGGAAGCAAATCCGTTAAACGGAAGCGGAAGCGGAAGTGAAAAAAAAGGCGGAATTCCGTATTTTACGGAAGCGGAAGCGGAATTTTTTAAATTTTTTTTAAAAACGACTTTTTTTGAATTTCAACAACAAAAACGATAATATATAAAACATTAATTTTTTAAAAGTGATAAATTTGCATTCAAAAACAATATGTTTTATGTTTTATCGTTTTTGTAAGAATCGAATCTTGCTTTTAAACTTGTTAACAAAGCATCATTTAATATTTTATGACCAATATCCTTTTCAATATAAGGCCATATTTTTCGAAGATTTCTTTAACCAATCATTAAGGCAATATTATCCTTCTGCAAAATTTCATTTTTGATCTTCACTTTTACTGTTGCTTTTTGTTACATGATTGGATTCATTTTTGTCTTGAATGGGTGGACAGATAAAATTAAACTTTTTCAGTAAGCTTTTTGAAGTAAGCATAGAATTAAAAAGTTGCATATTTGTTTTTGGAGTTGTTCAAACTCTAAAAACAAATAATAATACCCTTTGCCTCTTTTTTGGGAAATTTTGATCTGAAGTCTGTCTGTCTGGAGTGTGGTACACTTGGTGGAAAGGACACTTGGTGGAAACGATTTTATATCACTCATTCCATTCAGGAAAAAAGCGCGCATGCATGAACCCATATAAAATCGTTTTCCAAGCAAATGTGGTTTTATAGAGAACCCCTCTTTCCTGTGTGTGGCGCTCATAAAGAAGTCGTTTTAGGATTATTGCATCTTTGCTTTCTTCTTTTCGCGGACAAACTTTTTTGCTTTTTATAAGCAAACTTTTCCACAAAAAGCACAATTTTTCTTGCAAAAATAAGCATTAATTTCACGGAATTCCGCCACTTTTTTTACGGAAGCGGAAGCGGAAGCGGAAGTGAAAAAAAAGGCGGAATTCCGTATTTTAC
>JAQIXH010000700.1:0-11590 GCA_034700145.1 Panagrolaimus detritophagus | reverse complement strand
GCAGCGACCCCGACGCCGACTCCGACTCCGGAGGCGACACCGGAGTCGACTCCGGAGTCGGAGTCGAAACAACACTGAATCCAAAGATTATCATCATCTTTTTCAAACAACCGGCATTGCCATTTAATTCCATTGCACCAATATTCTTGACTAAGTCGAATGCAAGGAAATTTTTTGAGAGAAGCTGGGAAAGAACATGTAAATTCATATTCATTATTTGCTTTAGGTGGAAATTGTTGAAATTTTTCATCAGCAGAAAAAGTAATCTTGAATTGGATTTCTTGTTGAGCCCTCATACACTTTTGAAAACCAGTAGATGGCATAAAACGAATATCATTTGAAACAGTTCGTTTATTGAAGGATGTATAACCTGAAAAAAACTCTTTTAATTTAATATTTCTATTTATTGGATTTACCTTCAAAGGAATGCTTTCCACCAAATTTATCCCAAAACCAAAAACTGTATGAAGCTTTGAGCTTTAAATTTAATGGATTATCAAGAAGTTGAATAACGAAATTGAAATGTTTTCCTTTGCCCTTTGAATATCCGCGAGGATATGCATATACTTGATATTCAACATCTGCAGTTTCACCATTGAATGTAACAAGAGCTTTGATTTTTTCAGAGCTGTAAGCAAATTGATATGTATGACGAATATTATTTGGATCATAGATTGAGTATTTTGGGATACACATTCTTCCATTCTGAAATGAATTTTTGTTTATGGTAAATGTTTCTTAAAAAAATGTTTGTTATCGGATCTAATTATAAACTTCTGAGTAAAAGTTTTTAAAGGAAGGATCACCGAAGAAAAAAAAACAAGAATTATATTAAGGAGTTTTAACAAAGAAAAATGCATTTTAAAATTTTTTTATAGATTTTGACTCTTTCTCCTATAATTTTATCCATTTGCTTTTGGATTTCAAAAATATATCAAAGCAAGAGATTTAAAAATTCATGTGTATGCTGCCAGCTCCCAGGATAATAATCGTCCCCAGAGCTACAACAATCCGGTATTCATTGTATTGTAATTAAGCTTGTTTCCATCTACCAGGAGCGATCTTAGGGAGTGATAAAAAATTATAGCTTGATTTTCTTACCTTTCGATTATTTTTTCCAACCTTTGTAAATCCTCCAGCAGCTTGATTAGGATTAAGAAGTTGTTGGGTTGCACGAAATTGTGAAATCTCTGGTTCACTACATGTATCATCATCATCTTGCTGTCGTGGAATTTCAAATAAATTCTAAGAAATTAAGTTTTTTATTACTTTTTTTTTGTCAAATTTTAATTAAATTACCTTTAAATTAACTTTAAAAGTTTCAGCAATTGTTTTTGGTTTTAACTTTTTTGCATCCTTTTCACAATTTTGTCCATTTTCAACTTCAACTGAATTTTCAAATGATGAAATATGAAGTGAAAAAGTTCTACCATTATTTTTCTTGGTTTTGCTTGAATTCCATTCATTTTGAGTCTTCAAAAGTTTATCATCATCGATTTCAACAACAGCAAAATTTGGCATTTTTGAATCTTTTGAAAATTTTCGATTCCTGTTTCTATCTTTCATTTTCATATCAGTTTGACAAAATCCTTCAAGCTTTTGATTATAATTGGACCAAACATTTTTATTGAATGTAACTAATTTTTGGCAATTGCTTTGTTGTCCCAAATTGATACTCTTGAAACGAGTTTCATCAGCATAATGTTGACCGAAACCAACAAGATTTAGATATTTTTGCTTATCTTTTACCCAAGTTGCCATCTAAAAGTTATAAATTTATGTTCAAGTTTTAAAAATAATAACGATGGTTTTAAAACATTCAACCGAAACACTTTTAGGAAAATAGCAAAAATAATATTTTAACAAAATTCTGGTTCGCTCCTATATTTTTTTATGCGAAAACATAACAAAATCGGTTCGCTTTTACACATTTTTAAAGTCTAATTTTCAGGCGGAGTTTTACAGTATAAACCAGCTGAAACTAATTGCTGCGTTTTTCTTCCTTTTTGGGAAAAAAAATTATCTTTTGCTGCAAAAACTTTTTTCAAAAGGTTACTTTCCCAGGATAATTTGTTGCAAAAGTCTTTTTTATTTGCCGATATTTTTTTACAGCATTAAATTTTGTTGTGAAAAAAAGTCAACAAAATGTAGTTTTTTTAAAAAACGAAAATGATGAAATAAATTCGAATTTTAAAAAGATCGACAAAAAGATTTGAATAATTTTTTTTTGACAAATTTGTAAACTGTAAAATATAACAAGTTTAAAATTATTTTTAGTCATTAGTTGCTAACTAATTTATTTTCCAATGTTTCAATATGAAAACTTTCAAAGAAATTATTAATTTCTAAAAGGTAAAATTTGTATTTTTAGAGAAGTTCTGCCGATTAAGTAAAAAAAATAGATTATATATTTATCAGATTCATTAAAAACATACAAAAATGTTCCAAAACAAAAAGATAAAAAATAAAATTTCGAAAAACCAGAAAAAGACAAATAGCTTGATCAAAAAAGAGAGTTCAATAAAAGTACAAAGATAAACCGTAATTAAAATTATTTCCTCAAAAAGTTATTTTTAGATACAATGAAATTTACACATAAAATAATGCCATAGATTATTCAAAAAAAAAGTTTTTATTATTAAATATTATTTATTGTCATGTGATTTTGTTGAAGTATCCTAAAATTAATGTTTTAATTCACAATTTTTACTTTCATATTTAAAAACAAACCTTTGGTTTAATTGAACTTCTTCGACGAATATCAGCGTTTGAAGCATGTGGAACGGAGACATCAGCTTCATTTTCTTCATCAAATTTCATTGAAGTGGTATCATTTAAAGATTCGCTAAAATAAGCATATTTTATATTTAAACTTTTTAACTTAAAAATGAACCTTTGACATGGATAAAAATAAGGAGGAAGAACAGGCACATACGGATTGTTTGAATATGGAGAATTATATCCCATTTCCATTGGTAATTCAGGATGATATTTTCTCCAATTAAATGGACAAATTTGTGGTTTAAAAAGTAATGAATTTAAATATTTTTCAAGTCCGTTGTCAACTAAGCTTGAACCTTGCATAAGTTGAACGACACTTGATGATTTAGGTTGATTTGGTTCTGCACTTTCAAGTTCATTCATAATATCCAAAGAGGTTTTTGTGGCACTGTAATGATTGGCATCTTCGGATTCCATTGATGGACTAAAATTTTTTTAGTTATTTTTTTTTGATTAAAGAAATGTTCGCATTCATATAATTAGCTTTGACCCATGTTTTCTTAGCACGAAACAATTTACTTTAGAATGAAAATGTATTTACGAGACAAATACATTTTTTATTATAAAATTTTCTAAATGCATTTTCATTCTAAGATAAATTTTTTCGTGCTGGAAATCGTTGGTTAAAGTCATTTGTAAGAAGGCAGACATTCCGTTAAAAAACACATACTCTAATCCAATTGCAGAAGTATGACCAATAAATGGAAGTGGAATATCCACTGAATTTTCTTCAATCATATTTGAGTCATAAATTTTATTATCCTTTTTTCGTGGCATTTCTGTCATTTCTATATCATCGGTTGCATCATCGGTTTCATCATCGGTTTCTTCTTCTTCTTCTGAAATCCAATTTGGCCTCCATAATAATAAAATAAAGAATTCAAGGAATTCAAAGGCTGCCAAACACGTAATTCCTGTAAATAGTCCAAGATTTCCCATGAACATTTCAAATACATCCCACCACTAAAATTTTTGAAAAATTTAAAAATGGCAAAATTAAATAAAATTACCCAATAATCCGCTTCTTGCATTGTTTTCCGATAAAGGAGTCGTAAATGTGAAATGCCAATCATTGCGGCATTATTTTCGTATGCATCATAACATTTTATATTTGTTTTTGGCCAATATCCATTACAAAATGGTGTTACAAAAGGTTCCCTCTTTATAGGCCATTTTGAAGTTGCAATATTATGATTGAATGTATGTTTGTGACAACCTGGAGGACAATAACAACTTGAAACTTTAACAAAATCACCCTGTGTTTCCAAATAATTTGCATAGCATAAAAAGTTTTTCAAATTTGTTCCATCACACCATGAAACATTTGAACCTTTAGGCTTTGGATATCTTGGATCTGCACAACTGCAATTTTCAATAATTTTATGCTGATAACAGCTTCGAAGGCAACCCTTAAAAATATTTTTTTCTTAATATTCAATTTTTCTATGGTTACCTCTGCTGTATAATACCCATCATAAATGTATCCAGTAGTATTTTTATCAGGTTGACAAATTCCATATGGTGCAGGTAATGCTTCAAAACTCCTCTAAAAATAAGTAAAAGTTTAAGAAAATCCTTTTAAAATAAAATGTATGACGATAATCTTTTGGAATTGCCGAAGATCAAATTTACCCATGAATTTTTTTTATAGAATTTCGATCTTCAAAAAACGCAAAAAACATGATTTTTAAGAAAAAAGAGTTATATTTTTAGTATATCCGCCTCTAAAAAAATTTTTCGAAAATCAATTTTCGAAAATTTTCATTATTTTTCTAAAGTTTTTCTCAGTTGTCCTACACGCAAATGTTTTTAATTTACGGGTGTTTTTTAAAAATGTTTTTTAATGTTTTTAAACTTTGTTTGCGCATTTTGCAAGCATTGATCGTGATCAAGACCAAAGATTATCGTCAAACAATGTCACTTACATATTTGACATTAATTGTTGAATGCTTGCCGGTTTTTACATAAAGACCATCAGAATTTGGAAATGGTGCATAACCTTGTCTATGTAGAACAATTTTAAATCCACTTCTTGATGAGGTTTCCATATATTCTGAAATGTTACTGAAAACAAGCATTTTTAAGCTAAAATCTGTTCCAGCTCGTGTGATTCCATATCTGCCATCATAATTGAATGTATAACAATTTCCATACCATGGATCAAACATTTGTCGAAAATCACTATAATAAAGATTTTATTTGGTTTTAAGGGTTATAAAACTTGGTTATTAAACTTACTTATCCATGTCACATTCGTCTTTATCAAAAGTGCATTGAATAATGATATCTTTTATACCATATCCACCAGTTTGATTTATTCTCATCATTCCAACAAGGCGATCCTGAATTTTGGTTTCTAATGCAATTCTTGATGTTGATGTACTATTAATTTTATATTTTTTTTCCAATTCATTAATTTGTTTTTGTGTGTAGATTTCAAAAACAATTCGCTCAGGTGTTGTTGATTCAATGCTTGAAGGCGTAGAAGTGATCATTTCTGAATTGAATGTTGTTGAACGAGTAACATCTGATAAAGTTGATGGAAGTTTGCTACTGCTGCTGCTTACAGTTTCATCATCAGATGGACTTGTTGACGATGTTGGCAATGATGATCCAGTATTTTCATTTGGCTTTTCATTAGTTGAAACAGCAGCAGATGATGTAGATCCAGTTGAAACAGGGGTGGTTTTAGTAGACATTGGAGTTATTGAAGGCCCTGTTGTTGATGTTTCAAAAAGCGGTTCAGTTTTTTCAGTTGGTGAAGAATGAGAAACGGTAGTCGTAAGACCTGTTAAACTTGTGCCATCGCCTCTGTCAATTGTATAAGGAATTGTTGAATATTTCTGTGTTTGCATTTGATTTGCTGTTGTTGCAGACGTTGATGAAACTTGAATATTTTGTTCAAATGTTGTTGCATCATTCTTGTTGCCATATGAAGTTGTAGAAACAATACTACCATGTACTGTTGTTGGTTGTATTTCAGACGGCAAAGTAGGAGAGGTAGTTATTTCATTTGATGTAAAAATGTTTTCAAAAGAATTTGTTGAAGAAGGTGTTGTTTTTGAAAGAGATGCAGTAGTCATTTTTGTGGAAGGAATTGTTGTATATTCTTGTGTTTGCATTTGACTAGCTGTTGTTGGATTTTCAAGTTCGATGGCAGATGATGAACGATCTGAAGTAGGTTGTGAAGTTGTGGATTTGAAGGTAGTTGTTGAAGATGGAACTTTTTCAGAAAGAAGTACATAGGGAAAAGCAGTCGTATATTGTTCTGTTGTGGAGCTTTCGAAAACCGATGATGGATGAGTTAAGGTAGTTTCTGAAGGTATTGTTGCGGAAGTTAAGGTTGTAGCAGCAGATTTGGAAGATTGTGTTGCTGACGATAAAACTTTTGCAACTGTTGATGTGGAGATCGTTGCTGGAGTAGTTTCAGTAAATGTTGATTCTGCTGTAGCTTCTGCAGTTTGAGTTACTGATGTTGCTTTTGTAGTTATTGCAGTATCACTAATTGGAGATTCTGTTTTTCCATGTGAAGAAGTCGTTGGTTTTGTTGTTTGGATTTTTAAAGTTTTTGAATTAGAAGTGCCTGTGGTAGGCGATTGAGTTAGCTCCATTGTTGTTGTACTTGATAAACCACTAGAAGAATGATCAAGATTTGTTGATGATTGCGATTCATCAGTGGTAAGTGGTTGTGACGATGGTGTTGTTGTTCCAACAGCAGATTTGTCAGTGATCGATGTATCACGAGGCTTTGTCGTCTGTTTTAAATTTTCTGTCGTTGATGATTGAGTTAAAGTTGTTGTTTCAAAACTTGACTTGTCAACAGTAGACGACGTAGTAATTATTAACGTTGTTTCAGCATTTGTGTTAGGGGATTGAGGCATTGTTGTTGTTTGTTTAGCTTCATCAGTTTTTGGTAAACGAGTTAGCATTGTCGTTGCAGAGGTATCCGATATTGGAGATTCAGTTTGCTTCGTTGTCTCAGATGAACCAGCGGTAAATGCTTGAGATGCTGACGTGGTTGCAGAAGCATCTGACGTTGACGATTGAGCTTGCTTTGCCGTTGTAGAAGCGTCTGATGTTAGTGTATCAACTGTAGTCGTTGATTGAGCGTTTCTCGTTGTAGATGCTGAAGTGTCTGTACTCTGTGATAGGGTTAATGATGATGTTACAGAAGCATCAGAAGTTTGTGGTTGAGTTGTTTTTGTAAATTCTAATGCATCTGAAGTTGGTGGTTGGGAAATCGTTGTTGATGCAGCTAGTGATGTGGAAGCAAGTGTCGATTCAGCTGTTGAAACTGTTGTTGTTCCAAATACGGGTGTTGTGGTTTCTATAGCTATTGTAGTTGATGCTGCTGTCGATGTTACTTCTGGTTTAGAAGTTAAAACAGTAGTTGGTTCTTGAGTGGTTGTAAAATCTGTCGTTGTTGTTGATTCTTCAGTGGTTGTAACAGCTGCAGTAGTTGTCTGTGGAGCACACACAGTATCATTTAAATTAACAGTATAAATACTGCCAAATGCTCTGTAAATATTCAAGTTAAAAATTAATAATTTTCGTTAAATCTTACCTTTTAAATCTTGAATTCATTGCTTCTTTTTTTGGTGGTGTTGAAGTGCTATTTGTTAGCTGTGATGCATAATATCGATAAAGGATCATCTAAAAAAATTCTAGTTTGTATTTTAGCTTCAAGATAAAGAGCTTTACCAATTCCTTGATATTTTTATCAAAAATATTTTTATTTTTATCCATTGGATTCAAATTACAAACTGTTACAGCAGGGAATGGAAGATCTTGAATTTCTGCCATATAGAAGCGAGCATGGCTAGGATACTAAAAAAAAGTAAAATTTTAGTATTAACTGTCAAAGATCATTTATAATAAAACTTACAGAAAGATAATCCTGAATCGCTGTTGAGCCATACCATAATCCAGCTGCCAAAGTTACAATGAATACAGCAAACCAAAAGAGTCTCCATCGTTTATTTCTATCTCTAACAATATTTTTGCATTGGGACAAAACTGAACCTTCGCAGCAGAAATTAGCAATTTCCATATTACTTGGCATTTTCAAAATTGGTAAAAAATTAGAGTTTTTTATTGAAAATGAAAAAGAGCTCTGAAAAGTTTTGGCAAAAAAGCGTTATTTTTATACACTTTTTGTTAAAAGTGCCCCTCCCAGTTTCTAAAAATTTTTTTGGGAGGAGCAAAGTTATTTTTTGGTGGGCACAAGCAAATCAAACTTCGAAGGGTGTGTCAGCTCGTACGAAGATTAAATCTCATGGGAGAAATGTTTTTGATTGGATGAAATATCATTGGATGATAAAAAGCAAATATGTTGTAGCACAAATTACAGTAATGTTTGAAATGAAAATATTGTGAATAACGTTTTCGATTTTTTTTAATCTAGAAAACGAACTTTAGCAATCAGATTTTTTACTATTAAACAATTTCGGCAAAAAAATATTTGCTCTTTTTTTATATCAGATCTTGAAAATTGTGATGGTTTTCTATGATAGAAAAACATAACTGTTTTTAAAAAAATTTGATTGCATTTTCTTCGATGTTAGTGCTTTTAAATTTGAAAAACTTTAAAAATAAACTTTTAAAACATAGAAAACTGGGATTAAAGAAGAAAATGATTCTTTCTTTAAATTAAACCAATACTATTTTTTCAGCTGAAAGATATCATGAAATATTTTTAACAGTCTTGTAACCCCAGAAATTCAAGGAATATAAAAAATTACTGTATTTTTGTCATTTAAATTTTTAATGATAAAATTTGGATGAATTTTTTCTAGTTTATGCTTTTGGATTTTTGATGATTTTAAAAACACATAAAAAATATCTTGGATACAGAATCTTGAAAAGTTTCCTTGGAAATGCAATAATAAAAAAGGAATGAAATAAAAGATTTTATAAAACAACAAAAGAAAAATACTTTTTATTACTGTATTTTTGTCAAACATCACTGATCTCATTTTTTTTGGTTTGTTTTTTTCTTGTGAAAGATGAATACTTTTTTTACATTTTTGACAGAAAAAAGCAATAAAAAGTATTTTATAAAATCTTTTATTTCGTTCCTTTTTTATTATTGCATTTCCAAGGAAACTTTTCAAGATTCTGTTTCCAAGATATTTTTTAAGAGTTTTAAAATCATCAAAAATCCAAAAGCATAAACTAGAAAAAATTCATCAAAATTTTATCATTTAAATTTGAATGACATCAGAAAAATCATAAAGGCACAAAAATGACGATATATATTTGCAAATAAAAGTTTGCAACTTTTCAGATTTCAATTTTGGAAAAAGTTTTTTGAAATATCAATGGATGGTAAAAAGCAAATATGTTGTAGCACAAATTACAGTAAACTTTTATTTATATGAAAATGTTAATTTTTTTTGAAAACAAACTTTAGCAGTCAAGTTTTCTACAATTGAACAATTTCTTCAAAAAAAAGACGCTGCCGCTTTTTAAATTTTGGATTTAAGTTTGATAGATTTGAGAAACACAAATTTAAGACAGATTTAAGAATGAGAGAAATGGAAAAAATGAAATAATAATCAGAAATTGAAAATTAATATTTTCAGAATGGGAGTTTAAAAAACCGATGATTTAAAAATTAAAAAAACAAAATGAAACTTTTAAAGACGACAGATTTCAAATCGATCAATTTCAAAATAACTGTTTTCGTGATTAAAAATTTCAACTTTTAAAATTGTAAGATTACATCACCGAAGATTTTAACATGAAAAGAAGAAAAAGATTTCCCGAGGAAATCTTTTAGTGTTCAAACGAATTTTTTTTGCTCGAAAACTCTTTTCGTGTTAAAACCTCCGGGGATGTAATCTTACAATTTTAAAAGTTGAAATTTTTAATCACGAAAACAGTTACTTTGAAATCGATGGATTTGAAATATTTCGTTTTTAATAGTTTCATTTTGTATTATTTAATTTTAAAATCATCGGTTTTTTAAACTCCCATTCTGAAATTATTTTTTTGCAAATCTTGAACTTTTAAAAAAAAGTTTTGTTTTCTTCTTTTGCAAAACTCTCGTTTTAAAATCTTTTTTCCCAAATCTATCAATCTTAAATTCAAAATTTAAAAAGCGGCAGCCGTTTTTTATGATAGAAATACATAATTGTTTAAAAAAATTTGATTGCATTTTCTTCGATGTTAGTGATTTTGACTTTTAAAATAAACTTTTAAAGCACAGAAAACTGGAATTAAAGAAGAAAGTGATTGATTCTTTCTAGAAATTAAACCAATAATATTTTTGCAGCCTTACAAGGGAAATACGCGAAGTGTTTTTCGAGTTTTGACTTCAAAATAGGTTTCAGTTAAAGATATGATGTCGCAAACGAATTTGTGAAAGTATTAGCTGCCAATGGCTATCCAAAAAATTATAATCTCTGTAGGAAAGTTTTAAAGATCAAAGGAATCCTTTGATCTTTAATTTGAGATTATAATTTTTTGGATAGCCATTAGCCACTAATACTTTCACAAATTCGTTTGCGACATCATATCTTTAATTGAAACCTATTTTGAAGTCAAAACTCGAAAATCACTTCGCGTACTTCCCTTGTTAGGACATCATGAAATATTTTCAACAGTCCACGAAATTTGTAGGGCTACAAAAATTACTGTATTTTTTTCAAACATCACTGATCCCATTTTTGTTGTTTTGTTTTTTTGTTATGAAAGATCTTAAATCTTTTTTTACATTTTCGACAAAAAAAAATAGTAAAAAGTATTTTTCTTTTGTTGTTTTATAAAATCTTTTATTTCATTCCTATTTTATTATTGCATTTCCAAGGAAACTTTTCAAGATTCTGTATCCAAGATATTTTTTATGTGTTTTTAAAATCATCAAAAGTCCAAAAGCATAAACTA
Source organism: Panagrolaimus detritophagus (assembly GCA_034700145.1). Classification (NCBI taxonomy): domain Eukaryota; kingdom Metazoa; phylum Nematoda; class Chromadorea; order Rhabditida; family Panagrolaimidae; genus Panagrolaimus; species Panagrolaimus detritophagus. Next base: position 922 of record JAQIXH010000700.1, on the reverse strand, counting down.
GAAAAAATTCATCAAAATTTTATCATTTAAATTTGAATGACATCAAAAAAATCAGAAAGGCACAGAAATGACGATATATATTTGCAGATAAAAATTTGCTGCGTTTCATATTTTAATTATGAAAAAAGTTTTTAGAAAATTGAATTCTTAAAGGAGGAAATGAAAAAAAGCACAGTAAAACTTAAAAATGTAAAGTTACTTGGTTGACGCTCTCGATACCATCGTTTAGGACGATTTCTTTCAAATGATTTAACATAATTTGATAATAATCTCATTCTCTAGAAAACCTTTATACACAAAAAATACAAAAACTGTAAAAACTTCCATCTCCTTTACTTTCTCCTGAACATTGAAAGATAGATCTTAAATCTCCATCTTCAATTACAAATTCCCATTTTTTATCATTTAAGCCGCCGTTGTTGAATATCCTTCACAAGTTTTATTAATCCTTCCAGCTAATTTCGTGTCGTTTTTATTAAAAACTATTGCAAAATATATTGCACCAGATTTTATAAAAATTAGAAATAAAAATGTGATAAAAAGAGAGAAAGCATGTGATTTATCCACCAAAAAATGGAAAACAAAAAACGAAAAGATAAAGTTTTTTGTAAATTTTGCAGCAAAATTTGCAAAAAAATATCAAAAAAATCTGCAGCGTCGTTTTTTATATTTTTAAATTTAACTGTGCTTTTTTTTCCTTTTCTCCTTTAAGAATTCAATTTTCTAAAAACTTTTTTCGTAATTAAAATATGAAACGCAGCAAACTTTTATCTGCAAATATATATCGTCATTTCTGTGCCTTTCTGATTTTTTTGATGTCATTCAAATTTAAATGATAAAAAGTAGATGAATTTTTTCTAGTTTATGCTTTTGGACTTTTGATGATTTTAAAAACACATAAAAAATATCTTGGATACAGAAT
>JAQIXH010000699.1:0-11595 GCA_034700145.1 Panagrolaimus detritophagus | reverse complement strand
TAGATGATTGCCTTCAATTGACCTCTTCAACTCGAAATAAACAAACCCAAATAACAATGAAAACCACCGCAAAAAAAAGAATTTAGAAAAATTAAAAAAAAATCGAACATGAAAAAAGTTTTGAATTGAATAAAATTCCCATAAAAAAAGTTTTTGGGTTAAAAAAAATAAAAGAGGCAAAAACAAGGTTAAACATTTTTTCCCTCAATCCTTCCCCTGTTTTGATTGGCAGTGATGGTGTGTATAGTAATAATAAATATAATAATGAGAGATACAAGAGAGATACAAGAGAGATACAAGAGAGATAGAAGAGGTCAAATCAAAATATGTTCAATCATTAATTGAATGAAAAAAAAGGGAAGAAAATATAGCTGTATTCCCTCACTTCTTTTTCCCTTCCTTATTCTGGTCAAAAAAGAAGTCATAAAAAATGCAATCAAAAAGTAATAATAATAAATATTATTATTTATTTGTTTTTTGATAATAAAATTGAGGTTTTAAAACATGAAATTAAAAAATGGTTATTAAAGATTTATGAGAAATTTAGGATAGCGCAGTTTCGAAATTAAAAATTCGCATGGAACGAAAATTTTAGTGTAAATTTTGGGATAAATATTTTTGAAAAAAAATTAAAATAGAAAATTTTTCACAAAATTAGAAACTCAAAAAAATGTTAAACGAAAAACTTTTTACTATAATAAATTTAATGTAACAATCCATGTGAGACATTCGAAGCTACCATAACCTCTAACCTTCTCATATCACATTATATTACCCCCTTTTTTCATGTCAACAAAGAAAGCACAATTATTAAAACTTTTCCTTTATCCCTATTGTTTCCCTCTCTTAATTTAACAAAAAAACACAAGCAAAAGATCTTGAAAATTTTTGTTTGCGCAAGTTTTTCTCTTTCATCAAGCTTTCCAGAGAAAACAAAAGTTTTTTCCTGTCAATCAAAATCTTTGTTAAATCCAAGCAGCTTCCGTTTGTCAAAAGTCAGCAGAGCTATAGTTTTTTTCTAACGAGATGGATGGAAATAAAGACTAAACATTACAAAAGTAAGCAGCAGAAGCAACTATAAACGACAAAAACTAAACAGTTTGGATCTTTTTTTTTTGAAAGCTGTGCGAAATCTTTCTTTCTTGCTTTTCATATAAGAAAAAATCAACAGAAGAGAAAGCAAGTAAGCGATCGCTGGTAGCTTGCCAGCGGCTTTAGACTTTTGGGATAAAAGAGAGACAGAAAAAAACTTGCGCAAAACCAATTCATTTTATACAACACAAACGAATTAAGAATATAAATAAGAGAAAAAAAGAGAGGTCAATAATTTTCTTTCTTAAGCGAGGGCTAAGCTTACAACACAAATTGGACCTCAAAGAAAAAATCTTTGCGGCTTTTTTTGCTTGATTAATGCATTTTTAAACATTGAAATTAACAACGTTTTTAAGTTTTGAGTTTTAAGTTAAACTTAAAGAAAAGGTTCCAAAAATAATTAATTAAATAATGGCATTTTGGAAAAAAAATCTTCCGATAAAATTTACAAAACCAAAAAAGATTTACAGCATGCCGAAATTTTAGTATCAATTTGATTTTGCCAAATTTGCCGCTTTTCCTTATTTTTTAAAATTTTATAAAATTTCTTAAAAAATAATTTCCTATGGTAAGAATTTCGATGGCTACATCAAAACTTGAAACATCTGTTTTTACGATTTGGTTTCCAATCAAAAATCAGCTGCTTTTAAAAATTTATTTAAAAACCACAAAACACAGCCAAAATGATGATGAAAGAAAGAAATATAAAAACTGCTAAAAATATTATCAAAATTCGACCCAAAAACTCCTAATTTTAAAGAAATTTAATAAAAAAAAATCTATAATATTCTTTTTATCACTCATTTCTGAAATAACACTTAACAAAAAAAGGAAACAAAGCTGTAAATCAAAAAAATATAGCAATCGTAAAAAGTTAAATATTTTTGTTTTATTTATTTATCTTTTAAAAAAAACACATCTGCTGCTTTTTTCCATGCTTATTTTCATGCATCTTTTACCTGACAAAAAAGTCGTTGAAAAAATTTTATCCGGAAACAAGCTTTTTGCATGTTTTAAAGAAAAAAATTAAGTACTTAAATTTTCAAAACAAGGGGGATATTGAAAAAAGTTGGCATGTCCGAAAAGTTAGAAAAAGAAAGAAACAAATGAGTCCCCTTCCTTCTTTGATGAAAATGGACAAAAAAGAAAGAAAGAAAAAGAAGCAAGTAGAGCGAAAAATCACATATTCGTTAAAAAGTTTTTTAAGTAGTTTTTTTTTTGTTTCAAACAAAAAAAAGAAAACGAGACATAAAAAATATGTTAGAAGAAAAAACCTAAAAGTTGTAAAAACAGAAGAGAAAAATATGGAAGGATGTCATAAAAATAACAATCAGGATTACCTAATGAGGCAAAATGAATAATAAAAAATTGTTAAGGAAATGAGAAAAATTAAAAGATTAAAGAAATCAAGTTATTAGAAGAAACAAGGGATTTTTTGATTTATAACATCAAAAAAAAATTAGGAAAAATGATATAAACCAAGAAAGTGACTAAAATCTTTTTTTATGTTTTTTTCTGTGGTCAAAAAAAGAATCATCGAAGAAAAAAAGAAAAAACATTGTTTCTTAACAAACTTCTTTCGCCTAAACAAAAAAATATAGAGAGAAAGAAAAGTCAGCTAATGTATGTTTCTATGTAAAAAGAAACACGTCAGAAAATGATTGAATGAATCAGCAAATAAAAAAAAACAGAAAATCATCGAAGAAAAAGAGAATATATACTAATAGGACCCAGTAAAAAATGGTGCCAAACCTTTTTAGGAGAAAAAATGAATCAAAGGTTTTTGAATCAAATGTTTTTTTAAAAAAAGAGGTTTTTTGGTGGTAATATAAATAGTAGGCGATACCGTAGCATGGGAAATACGAAGGCGAAATTTTGGAGAGAAATTGTCTCTTTGAGACACAGAATATTTTTAGCAAACAAGATAACTATAAAAAATTACAGAAAAATGGAAAGTAAAAATTTTCCAATTTTTTTGAATAGAATTAAAAAATCAAATGTATGAAGAAATGTTGGAAAATTTGAAATACAACAAAAACAAGTCAAAACTTTTTTCTGATCAAAATTATTTATGCAAGAAAAAGAGAGAGAAAATTTGCCAAAACTAAATTTATAAACAAGAAATGAAGAAAGTGGCATTTTCAAAAGGAACGTTTAAGATGACACTGACACTATTACACATACACACAATAAGAAAGAAATAAAACTTGGCATTTTTGCCAAAAAAGAGAGCTCTTGAACGAGCCTTAAAAGATGAGATAATCGAAAGAGGAAAAATGAATGATTGTAAAAAATTATTATTATTTGGTCAATAAAATCTTCCCTTTCAATAAAAAAAATAAAAAAAACATAAACACCCTCTCCGATCATTTTCTCATAAGATTTTTCTCTGATAATAAAAAAATATAACAAAAAAACCAATGTTTGAAAACATTTACATTTTTTTTTGCTTAAAGGTTTTTTAGGTATTCTTTCAATTTGGAAACCTTTGGTCGTTGCTTTTTCAAAGACAAAAAAATATCAAAAAAATTCAATTTTTTTTTGTTAAATTTTTTCAAAGAAATTTTTAACACAATGCTTTTTTTGAAAAATTCCATGAGAGAAACATATTTTTTAAAGCTATGGTGGGAAATTATAAAAAAATAAAAAAATATAAATTTACCTTGATTGGTTTAAATCCGAATGGCAAAGCTTGTAATGAATCGCTGGAGTGGATTAGCTCCACTGGGGCAGGATTTTCTGTTGAAATTTGTGCTTCAAGATTTGGGGGAAATGTTGTTCGTTGGGAATTATTATTTGCTGCTGCTGCATTTCTCTGCGAATATTCGGCAAATGGAGAAAAGGCAGAAGTTTTTTGAGCCGTTAATGGCATTCCTAAAAATAGAACATAATTGTTATTTCAATCAAACATTTTTCGCAAAATAAAAACACATTAAAATGAATGATAATTTTGGTCATATCGAAATTGTAAAATACAATTTTTATTAAACATGAAATTTGTAAAAACCAATGAGAAATACCAAAAATCGGGAAAAAGTAAAACCAAAAAAGGCAAAAAAAATATCAAACCAAGAAAGCCTCCTTTTATATGGGAAAGATTCCCATGTTAAATATGTTCTTTAAGAGGTTAGTCATTTTGCAATAAAAATGTAACACAGAAAAATATATTTAACGAAAACATCAAAAAAAACAAAAATAGACAGAGATCAACGCTGAAAATATGATTGTTCAGATAGGGGATATTAAAATATTCGATTAAATCTGCTTACAAAAATAGAACAACTTTAAAAACATAAACTTGACCTTTGGAAAATAATTGTAAAATTTAAAAATCAATAACCAAAATAAATTTATCGATTTCAGAGAGATGACAGTTTGATAAATTTTTCATTTTAACATTTTCGATAGAATGGTATGAACTTGACAATCAAGGTCTTTTTCTTTTGTTTTTTGCCTGATTGTCAGGTTCGTGCCATTTCAAAAAAACGTTTACTTGGAAAATGTATCAAATTTTCCCCCTTCTTTTATCTACTGTATTACCTTTAATTTAAAATCTTAGTCAAAAAAAAATATAAAAACAGCCGATAATCACAACTAATTTACTTTTTTTATTTTCTAACACTGAACCAATAAAAGAAAAAAGTAAAACTTTTATGAAAAAACAACCGACAAATAAACTTTTTTCAATATATTTTTTCATGTTTTAAGAGGTCATCATCGTTTATGTTTTCATTCGTTCAATGACACTTTCTTTTAGAAACTGAAAAGAAGAAGGTTGACAACTCCCCTCTTGATCACGATGAAAAAAGAATTCTATCACGTTTAAAAAAATATTTTTAAATTTTTATATTCCAAAAATTTTTATTATAACGATGATTATTCAACCACAAAATTTTTGCGGTTGAACAAAAACTAATAAAAATAAAAATTTCGTTTTTACTTTTTCTTTTTTTGGAAGAAATGTCCATTTAATTAGTTTTAAAACAAAAAAGAAGACAGAAAAATTGTGAAAAAAGTCTCGATTATTTTTTTTGAAAATATAAAGCGTTCGCGGAAGGCGAGAATCCTGATTTTAAACTAAAATTGAATGAAAGAAAGAAATAAAAGTCGATTAAAAATTTCACGCAGAAATAAAAAATTTTATGAAAGAAAAAGCGAGAAACAAATTATTTATTTGGACAAAAATTAAACTCCGTGAAAAAAAAAGTTTTTTATTTTCGGTAGGTCAATTTTGGATTAAAGGATTTTGGGAGGAATTTAATCCAAAATAAAAATGGGTTTTGAAGGTTAATAGTTGGGATTAAATTTGATGGTGATTATATTTTTGCAGAAAATGGGAATTTAAAAAAAGTGCATCAAAGCGGAAATTCGAAACAAATTTTTTATGACTGTATTTGACAATTAAAGTTTCGGAGAAAATTTCAAACTTGTTAAATGATTTTATAAAAAAAGTGTTTATTGAGATACAAAAATTTTGTATCTACGAAATTTAAATCTTAAAAAATGTTAAACTTTTAAAGGCAGAGTTTGTTTCAAAAAAAGACAAAAAAATTTTAAAAACACAATTTTAAAAAACAAATAAGCTTTTTAAGCTACCATAATCCCTTTTCCATAAACAATATTTTTTCATTTTTTCACCGCCAATTTCTAGTTATTGACACTCACTCAAAATATTAAAAAAATACTTTTTTAAAAAACACGTGCTTTCACTCTTTTTTTTAAAAAAGGTGAAAAACACTTGCAAAATGCAATTGATACTCTTTAATCTATCACCACCTCTTACTTTACTTTTTCTATCTTCGACTCTTCCTTTTTTTTCTGGCGTTTATGGTCACTCTTTTTTTCTTCCTTTTGCAGCAAAAAAAAGTTTTGCTCTTCAAAAAAAAAGCAAAACATATTTTTTACAACACCAAAAACGTCCATATTATTTTTAATGCAAAAATAGAAAAAAAAATAAGCGGAAAGGAAAAAAAAAACAAAACAAACAAGACCCATTTTTGTCGGGGAAGAAAAGAAAGAGCAGTCAAAAGACATTCAACATTTTTTTTCCAGGATGCAAAATCATCTTCGATGGTCAAAAAAAAAATTAGCGATAAGACGATTATAATTTTTTTGAAAAATCTGTAAAACGGGAGTCATTTTTGGTTATTTTGTTTCAGGATGTTAAAAAAAGATAAAAAAAATGTCTCGTGAAGCAGAAGCAATAAAAAGCAATGGAATGATGAAAAAGAAAAAAATATAGCTGACTGGCTGCTGTTAACTTTCTTCATTTTGTTGTTGTTTCAATTTAAACATTTATCTTTTTAAAAAAATACCAACAAAAAATGTACAGTTTTTTCTTCTGGCACAAACATACTTGAAGAAAGATAAAAATACTAAAAATAAAAGTAAAGAAAGAGAAAAAATTTTCAGCTGTTAGCAAAAAAGATCAACACTTTTTTTTGTTACGTACGTCAAAAATGTTTATGACTTAAAAGATTGCTTTACAGTTTCAGCAACCAGCAATAAAAAAAAGGAAGAAAGAATCAATCACTACTTTTTGCTACTATTACGTTTGCTTCAAAATCCGATTTAAACCAAATCAAATAAAAAAATATGAAAGTGAAACCGGAAGTGATTTAATATCAATCACGTTTTTTCGCGCAGTTCCATTCAATTTCAGACTAAGATAAATTGCAAAAAAATGGTTCCTATATTTTTTTGAATCAATGTTTTTCTTGAAAGAAAACTATAAAAAAGAACTGAACATTGACTATAGCTAGTTTTTTTCTTCAATGGAGGCGGTGAAAAAATTATTGTGGGAAAAATCATGCATCAAAAAAATATGTGAAGGCGCGCGTTTTTAACACTCGCAAAAAAATATGAAAGAAAAAAGGTGAATCATGAAAAAAAGGAAGAAATGCTGCTTTTTGCATTGCTTCATTGCAGCAGCCATAATCGTCTTTAAAATATTATAAATGAAAAAGAAAATATCAACAACAACAACAGCATCAAAGCAGAAAATAGACTATTATATTATCGGATTTTGGAATAACAAAAAGTTTTTTTGCAGAAAAAAATTAAAATACAGGAAAACTACAGAACTACTTTTGTGGAGTACTGTAGTTTCTCAGATTAATTTAATCAAAAAAATTTTTGTGTCTAATTTTTATTTTTATTCTGTTCCAAAGGAATACCGTATCATATTGTACAGTTTTCTCAAATTTTTTTCGAGTGTTATTTATCTGTTTTTTTTCCAACTATTTGGTAGCCCATTTAACTTAAAGACCTGTACATTCTTTAACAATGTTATTGTTTCTCGTTTTCTTTACTTTCTGGATATTTACTTCAAAAATCATTTACTGCTCATACTGTAATCTTTGAACTTTCACAACAACTTCGAAAATTAATTGCTTTAAAAACTCCATCATCTACAAACAGCTTTAACAACATTTCAAACAGTGCCGCAAATTGGTGCCAAGTAAGGGGTGGGAAATTTCCTTGGGAAGTTTTCAAAAAACCTCATTTTTCCTAGTATGAATTTAATTTTTCACCCTAAGTTTGGCACGAAAGGGTGGGAGGTCTCCCAAATCTCCCAAAGGCTGTTGCGGCCTTGATTTCAAAAGAATGCTATCAATGATCTCAAAGAAGATTGTAATCGGGAACTTGGAAGAAATAACTAAAATATATTTAAATAAAGAAAGTATACGATAAACTTACTTTAATTTAGTAGTCTATAGTTCTATCGAAAAATTTCAAGAGTAGATATTCATTCTTCCAACTGTGCATAGCTGCAAAAAAATGACGGCCAACTGATGCTCACACATGGTTCGTCCACTTTCACTAAAACACAATAAGATGGTGCCAAAAAGTTTTTTGTCTCCTCAGTATTTTTCCATGTTGCAGGCTCAGTTTTCTCTTTTTTTTTTAATTTTGTGTGAAAAACAATCACAATTTTTTATTTTTTTAATAATATTAACACATTGTAGCTTTCTATGGTCTTTAATACATGTCTGTTTTAGAAATATAAATATGGAATCAGATGCAGAAGAAATTCTATTTCAAATAAGTATCGAATCCGCTGTTATTCGAGGATTATATCCATGGCTATGCGTTATGATAACGAATAACGCAAACACTACGGTATCACCTAATTTTAAAACATTTGAAAATCCTTTAAATCAAACGTTTGATTTTCCTTCCACAATCATGCATTACATTTGGCAAGAAAGGACTTCAGATATTTATATAAGATTGTTAAAAACTTGCAAATATTTTTATTTAAAAGAACGAATTTCGGTAATTAGAATTGCATGTATAACAACAAGAGATTATGATTTAACATCTGATTCGTCACTTTCTAAATCGACAGTTTTTTCATTATCCCATTTGCATAAAATTTGGTTTACAACTTGCTTGTCTGTATATTCTAATGATTCTTTTTCATCAGATTTATTATCAAAAATTTGCAAAAAGATTTATAAATGTACCGTGACTAAATTGTGCCTTATGAGCCAGACGATAACAGAAAAAGAATTCAATATTCTAGTTTCGGTTGGTTACTTGCCTATTTTTTTATCAGGCTATTAATCATAATGAATAAACTTTAAAATCTTGCTTCAAAAAAATTACTTCGTCCTTTACACCACGTAAAATTAATACTGTGTTGTTTTTTTAGCCTGAATTTTTGTTGTCAATAGCCCTCATTGAAACTTCTATCATGAAATGCAACGGAGATAAACTAAATTGTGAAGAAATCATGCAAAAAATCCCAAATGCAATAAAAGTGGAGTAAGTACATATGTTTTTATCCCTTTTTTAAGAAGAACCGATTCAAAAATAATTAAACAAATTTCACATAGTTTAAATGCAGCATCCGGGACAAGCAAAATATATTTCTTCAAACATAAGTATTTTTTACTCAAAAGCTTTACCTTGCTTGTGTTCAATGATCTCTTTAAGGAAGCCTTCTTTATCATAACATTTTTATCTGTATTAAAGTAAATTTTTATTACGCATTATAACTTTCAGATTACAAAATATTAATATTACTTCTGAAACATTCTCCAAAATTTCAAATTTCCCACGCATAAATAAACTACGAACTTTTCACTTATATCCTCGTATTCATGACCATTATTTAATTTTCGACACGCAAGCATTCAATGAATTTTTGAAAGTTGGTTGCTTTCTAATTCTTTTATATTTTTTGTACAATGAATAAACTTTACAGAGATGCGCTGCTCCCAAGGCTGATTTTAATTTATATTTTCAATACGAAAACAAAACACGTCTTGCAAAAGACAGAGACGAAATGGAACAGTTTTTAATGACATGGATTCCATTTGACGAGAAGCCTCACGTGTGCATATTCTAGGTGAAATGTATTTTCTAATGGGTACTTTTTTACTATTACGTTCCTTTCTCTCTGTTTTTCTCTTTTTTTCTTATTTTGCCTCCTAAAATCAAATTCTAAATTTTCGGTATTTTCTAAGTCAACTTTCCCCCTTAAAATGCCTTAAAATTTAAGAAAAATCGCTTAAATATGTAAAAAATTCTGAGATTTCAAAAATCCAACTTTTGGATATCAGGTTTATAAAAAAAATTAAAGAAAAGCCCAAAAATCGGCATTTTATTATTACTGATAAGGTTTTAAATACTATATTATAGAATAAAATATATTTTAGTTCATCAACTCGAAAAGCGTATAAATATTTTATTTTTGTAAAAATTATGTTCACATAAAATCATCCAAAAATGTTTCCAACTTCAACATTAATGTGATTAATTTTGACTTGATTTTTGCAGGCTTTAGAAACAACACATTGAAACGAAATGGGAGAAATTTGAAATGAAAATTTGTTTTTTACTTCTGCTAAATCTTTTGAATTAACAAAAAAGCATACCAGTAAAATCAAATCGTTATCAATAAAAACATTTTTTTTCTTACAAAGCATTTAGTATTAAAGGAATTTCTTTATTGTAAAAAAACAAAATTCATTTCATACAACAAAAAAATTATAAAAGGAAAACTACCATTCCATTGTTGTTTTAACTTGTTCAAAAAAAGTATGTTCCACGAAAAACTGATTACTGTAGCAAAAATTGTGCTTCAAAAAAACGATGCAAAAAAATTTAGGCGCGACTTTTTAGCACTTGCAAAAAAATATGAAAGAAAAAAGATGAATCATCGAAATAAAAAAAACCGGAAGATAACACAACCGAACTCTTCAGCAGTATTCAAACAGTATTCATACAGTTTAACAGTATTCTGAAGACTGTAAGGTAATATTCAAAAATGTTTGAATACTACATGAATACTGTTTGAATTTCATTGCTTCATTGCAGCAGCCATAATCGTCTCTAAAATATTATAAATGATATAAATGAAAAAGAAAATATCAACAACAACAACAGCATCAAAATATAGTAAATTATAATATTTTCGGATTTTAAAAAAGTTTATTGTTGCGTTTGAAGTTACAATATTCTACAAATAATTTTATAGGGTACTGTAGCTTTACTTTAAATTTATTCAAAAATTTCAAATTTTTTGTACTAATTTTTCTTTGCATTTTTTTAATAATTAGGATGCTGTAGCATTTTTTGGGCCTAAATTTTCAAAAGTATACTGTTAATCAAAAATCAAAACTATTTAAAATTTAATTTTTTTCTAATTTATTTAATAAAATTAAACTGTAAAAAATCAACAACAATAACAAAAGGACAACAAACAGTTTTATCAAATCTCTCTTCTTCATTGTTTATCCACCACCACGTTTACGTTTTCGAAGTTTCTTTTCTGTTGGAGGTTCAATTAAACGAGCCATTCGCATTGTATCATATCGTTTTGATTCTTCAACGGTTGCCGAAGATACACTAAAAAAATGAGAAAAGAGATTCAGTATTTTGTCTAGTAACAAAACACTTGTATCACAAAATAAACAAAAAGAAAAACATACACGCAACCAAGTGCAGAAAGAGTTTTACCACTTTGATTTTCACTTAAATGTAATTGTGATGCAAGTGGAGTAATAGCAACACGAAAATCATTGAGAATTAAAAATAAACATAAAAACCATGCAATAAATCGATCACGTTCCATTTGAGTATATCCCCATCGAGAATTTGTTTTAATTTTATCTCCTTAAAAACATTGTTTGTCATGGATCGTAGAAAAAGTAAATACTTACTAAAAAATTCTTCACGAATTGCATGAAAAATTGGAGACGGAAAATTATCAAATTCTGATGCAATCAAAGATTTTTTATTTGATGACATTTGTTGAACAAAGATTGACATAATTATCAATTTAAGAACCAAATAACATTCTTTTTCACTTTTTTGATCACGCATTACTTTTCCAGCAACTTGAGCAACAAGTTTTGGGATACCTAAAATCCTTCAACCATTACATATAATGATCTACAGTAAGAACAAACCAAGTGCAGTCAATTTAGCCATTTCATTATTTTCTTTAAAGAAATCTTGTGCAATTTTACCATATGATTGAAGGATAAATTC
>JAQIXH010000698.1:0-11599 GCA_034700145.1 Panagrolaimus detritophagus | reverse complement strand
CCACACTCTTTTTTCTTTCCCTTACAACTTTGAAAAACTATGAACGTTTTTTGTCCATTCTTCTTCTGTGTTTTTCTCTATTCTTTTACTTGTTGTTGTTGGACCAGTAGTTCATATTTCTTATAATAACTATGTTTTTCTTTTTAGCATCAGACTTTATGGAAGAAGCAACGCTATGTTATTCATAAGCCACTTTTACATTAGTTCTTGCCGCGAATAATTCATCTCCTTATTCATATATATATATATATATTACTGTTGTGCTTCATAAAAGCTTTCAATGATCTCATTAATGTTTTAGTAACAAATTTCTTTTATTATTTATTAACATTTTTTTATTGTATATTATGGGTAGTAGGCCGCCAGTATCAAGCATTGAATTGGAAGATTTATCTGCTGAACGTCGGCAAAGAAATGTTGAATCTAGAAGTAAGTTGATTGTTCAAAATTACTATTTCTGCTTAAACCTTGGCTAATTAGGATCACGATCTCAAAGGCATGATGAAAAAGAAAAAGAGCTTAAATATGGAGCTGCACATGTAATTCGATTATTTGTACCGGTTTCTCTTTGTATGGCTATGGTTATTTTTACAATGAATACAATTGGATATTTTTCAAGAGATGATGGAGTTTATCTGTCAGTTTTTTATTCTTCTTTATAGGTGATTGGCAATTTTGTTTTAGAATTTACACCCCTTTTACACAGCATACAGAAAATACTACAGAATTGTTAGTTATGTCTGTTGGAAATGCTTTGGTTTGTTTATTCTTTGTAACATTGCAATAAAGTGATTTTTAATATTTTGTAGACAGTGTTGGCAGTAGTAATCGTAATGACGGGGATACTAATTATGCTGTATTATTTTCGCTTTTATAAAGTTATTCATGGTTGGTTATTGCTTAGTAGCATTTTACTGCTTTCACTATTCACAACTATGTATCTACAGTATGCACAAAATTTTTTCCAACAGAATTTACCATTGTTGTTTTAGAGAATTATTCAAAAATTTTAATACTACAATTGATTACATCACATTTGGCTTTTTTATCTGGAATTTTGCAGCTTTAGGAATTCTTTGTATTCATTGGAAAGGACCTCTGTTACTTCAACAGGTAATTTTATTTACTTATAAATAATTAATAACATATTTTATTTTTAGACATACTTAATAGTAATGTCAGCTTTAATGGCGCTTGTGCTTATAAAATATCTTCCTGACTGGACTGTATGGACGGTACTAGGTGCTCTTTCAATATGGGATTTAATTGCTGTATTATGTCCACATGGACCTTTGAGAATGCTCGTTGAAACTGCTCAAAAAAGAAATGAACCTATCTTTCCAGCACTTATTTATTCATGTTTGTTTTTAAAGTTTATGATTACGATTTATAGTATCATTTTTTTAGCAGCAGTATTGTATCCTTATGTTATCTTTGGAGCGTCTCGTACAGATCCTAATAATCCAAATCCAAAAAAGCCGAAAGTAAGCTTTGATTCATCCAATGAAACTTCAAGACAACCATTACTTGTTCCATCAGCTGAAACAACATTTAGCGAACCATCAAGTTCTCGTTCTGATAAACCTGATACACCAACTGTTAAAACAGTGCCAAGACAAGCCCCTGTAAAAAAGCGTAGTAGCCTAAGAGTTTCTCAAGGTCATGATTCACAACCAAGGCCTCGACTAGAAGAAATAGAAGTCGAAGAAGTAGTAGAAGAACGTAGGTTGCTCTAATTATTTTGATTTTTCATTTAGCTTTAAATTTTAGAAGGCGTAAAACTTGGACTTGGTGATTTTATTTTTTATAGTGTTCTCGTAGGAAAAGCAAGTTCTTATGGTGATTGGAATACAACGATTGCTGTTTATGTAGCTATTCTTATTGTAATTTTTTTTCATATTTTCAAATATTTATATTACAAATATTTTAGGGTCTTGCTTTCACTTTGATGCTTCTTGCCGTTTTTCGTAAAGCTCTTCCTGCACTCCCTATATCAATTTTTGCTGGAATGGTTTTTTATTTTTCTAGCAGAGAATTTATTACTCCTTTCATGAATGAACTCACTATTAGACAAATTGTACCATGATTTTTAAAATTTTTAATAATAAAATTGGCTATATTTTTTTAATGAATCTTTGTTTATTGTTTGATTAGGAGCCAGGTGGCGCCGCCTTTTGGGTGGTTAAAATGTGAGAAGCTCAAATGGCCATTTTTAAATGGCTTTTACTTCCTGCAAGACACATACATAATACATAAAATTCACTTTCAAATGGGTGTCTGTCATTGTAAATGAACTGGTTCAAAAAAAAATTTGAATCTTTTGCATGAATAAGTGCGCAGTTGACAATGGCTCAAAAATAGAAATAAAAAAATTGCGCAGTGAAAGCAAATGCAGGACATGAGACATTTTTTTCCTTCATCCTTCATTTGTTGGTTTTTCTTGTTTCAGTTGTTTCCTCCCTTTCTTTCCCATTTTTGGAGTGTGTTCAATCATTGTCAAACATGAGGGCTTTGTTTAAAATCATTTTTTCCGGTCAGCTATTCTTGGCAGACGTTTCTTGTCAGATCAACAGATTGCATAATTTGAAATGTCACTCATTCAAAAAAAATTTGTGGCATCGTGATTTTTTTTTCAAATTTACGTATGCTTTTTTTCGCCTTTCAAGGTCATGATTGTTATTTGAGGTTCAAACCAAACCTCTTTCACCTGAGTTTTGATTTTTTTTAT
This sequence comes from Panagrolaimus detritophagus, assembly GCA_034700145.1. NCBI lineage: Eukaryota > Metazoa > Nematoda > Chromadorea > Rhabditida > Panagrolaimidae > Panagrolaimus > Panagrolaimus detritophagus. Next base: position 8,871 of record JAQIXH010000698.1, on the reverse strand, counting down.
TGCTTTCCTCAATTTAATAGAGCATTTTAAGAAGACGAAAAAAAATCTTTTTTAAATTCGATCTTCTTTCCGTTTTTTTTCGAATCATTGTTGATGTTTGTAATTTAATGCGTCTTAGGGAAACTGTGAACCTTTATGTTGAGTAACGTTGCGCAGCTGGATTAGCCAGCCATTGAAAATTCAATGAATGGCATTGATCGAAAGAAAAAAAATATAAGTACCAGAAAGAAGGAAGACAAAAAGTGGCATTGTTTGGAGATCGAACGCAAGCCAAAAATGTCAGATGGACCGACGCACCCCCTTCCCTCTTCCGTACCTCTTTCTTCGATCTGAACTAAGTCAGTAAAAAATATATCAGCGCAGTACTTCTTCTAACTGACTGACTTGGCACTGCTGGACGCATTTTTTTTCTCAACCTCTTTTTTTGGATACTTTCGATTTGATTTGGGTTCAATAAATGCAATTGCAGCAGCAGCAGCAATAGAAACGAAGAAACCCGCGCAATGCAAACGATGATGCGCTTACCCACAAAATATAGCTTGCTTGTGTTTTTTAGCCTCTTCCTCTTTTTCACTTTCTCTCTCTCTTGAGTGATACTTTCGCGCCTTTTATGTTACCGTGAGAATGAGTTGTTACTCATCATTTGTTTTTTTGTTTTCACTTTCATTTCCTAAACAAATAAAAATTATTAAAAATTAAGTTATTATTCTTTTTAGAACGGTATGATTTTTTTATAAAGTTATTTTCTCATGATAGCATCAAATAGTAATTACATTTGTGTTGACAATCAAGCCCCTTGTAGTTCAAATGCTTATTCGTATGGAGCAATGTATCCAAACAGCAAGTAAGAGATAAATTAATCTTATTGCCGTACCTATCTTAAACTAAAAAATATTTTTTTAGTCATACAGTACCAACTCCAGATTCAAATTATGCTCCATCACCTCAATCCCATTCCAGAACGATGACCCCAAATAATTATTCACAGCCTGCATTTAAGCAAGAGCATACACAGATGTGGTTACAAAATTATCATGGTCCTGGTTCATCATCTGGGAATCCATCACCTGCTCCATCAGTTATGTCAACGATGACGCAATTAAGTGGCTTAAGTGCAATTACTGTAAACACGCAAGTAACAAATATGTCACAAATGCCGAATTTTAACATGCAAAATGGGCCATTATCATCACGTTCACATAGTGAAAATGTTGATCCAAATAGTGATTTATGTTTTAAAGCTGAACATTTATTGAATTCTTTATCCGATGAAGACCATGTAAAATTTTTTACTACTTTTTTTTCGATATATTTCAAATTTTTTTTTCGTTTATAGGAAGTTCGATTAAAAACTACACAAATTTTAAATGTTGTTATTAAACGATTAAAAGATACTCGAAATGTTCCGGAAAATCTTGTTGAAAAAATTTTAAAAAAAGTTATTTTGGTGCTGCAACGTGAAAAATTTGAAGATATTCAGATAAGCCTTTCAACAATTATTAGTGACATTTGTAAATTTTTTATTGGTGTTTGTGTTAAAATGATCCGAAAAGATGGACAAATTGGTTTTATAAAGGATTTACTTAGCTTTTATAATTGTGTTGATGAAAATTGTAAAAGCTATCCCCGATTTTTACGGCACTTATTTCCTGCTCTCTATCAATTATTTATTTGTCCTTCAATTGAACATGAACTTACAAAATTAGGAAAAGCAAGTAAATTGGGAATTTTTATTATGAAAACTTTACATTTGCTGTTTGGACAAGTTGTAAATTCTCAAAATGCTGCGTCATATTGGATGCAAATTCGAACAATAACCCATTATTTTATGATTCTGAAAGCTTTACTTAGAAGAAATGAAACATTACGGATAAAAGTATTAAATATGCAAATTATTAATATTTTATTAGATATCACAAAACGTAATATTGAAGTATTTAATCCACAATTTTGTGATCAATCAATCACTGAAGCAATAAAAACTTGCCATTCTGGAGTTACAAAAACATTTGAAAATTTATTAAATTCTAAAATTGAAATTTTACCTGATGAACTGGTTAAAAGTCATACAATTCAGGTAAAGTTTTAAAAAATGTTTTAAAATTTCAAAAAGCCATTTTTAAGATTTTAATGTCAGCGATGGTTGTATTCCATTCAATATTAACCCCAAATAGCATTCTTCGAACTTATTTATGCTTGGGACAAATGGCACATTCAAAAGAAATTGTTAATATTCATCCGATTGCCTTTAAAACAAATTGGGACTTGGCTACCATAATTAATGAAGATTTAAAAAAAGCTGTATCAAATGAAAAATCAAAAGAACTTGTTGCAGAAATTTTAAAATTTTTGTGTAATATTACAAGAAATGATTATTTTATTGTATGTCTTTTTTAATTTATCATTTTCGAAGTGTTAATAATTTCAGAGTCGAATGATTGATATGGGATATTATGAAACAATTTTAAGATGTTTAGAAATATTTTTGCCAAATTCTACACTTCCAAATTTTTTTGAGTTATACGATAATCTTCTTTTTATCCTTTCTCGATTATGCCTCGTTAAAGATTTTGCTCTTCGAGAAAAGATTCTTTCAAAAGTAAACAAATAAATTTTAACAATTTCAAAAACTAACAAAATTCTAATTTTTCAGCTTTCATCTCCAGAAGTTTTTGGGTTATTTTCAATGATTATAAAAAAAGAAAAAAGTATTTACATTTTAAGAATTTTAAGAGTAAGCCTTTTTTATACTGTAGCACCAAAAATTTTGGTTTTTACAGATTTGGAAAAATATTCTTCATACTCATCCGGCTGCATTAGATCCTTACATAACTGTAAGATATTTATTTGAATGCATACAATTTTATTGGTGTAAAACTCCATTAATAAAAGATGACATTTCAATGATAAAAACTGCAACAGAAATTCTTAAATTGTTTGCATCCATTGGACAATGTAAAGGTGCAATTTTGCAATATGTTTCGTAAGGATTTTGTCGTTTTTAAAGTGAAAAAAAATCTTCTGTATCTTTTTTCAGACCATCCGAATTAATAGGATTTTTAAATCAACAAGAAAATGTTGAATTGATTTCTGCCATGCTGGCACTTATCTTTGATCTTTGGCAACATTGTATTGAACTTCGAAATCATGGCTTTTCTGGTCCTGAAATGCGATCACTTCTTGAAAGATTTGCAAATTTGAATAGCTCAGAACTTGCAAATCAAGCTCAAGCAATGCTAAATCGGATTTCAAATGAATCAGATGTAAGTCCCCTTTTTTCAACTTTATATTTTTTACTTTAATAATTTGAATTTTTAGGATTTGGTTCCTCCGTTAGCAGGTGTCTTCAACACGCAAAACAGCAATTATCTCATGTAAAAAAACATTAATATTGAACTCAGTGCCATTGTTTCTTTCTCATTTTTTCTTAAATTTTTAAGCGCAATTGTTTTTTTTATTATTTCTTTTACCTTGACAAAAAAAATTTTTTTGTTGTTATGTCAAAATAAATCAAAATTTATCACTCTTTTTTTTACGAGACGTTAAATACCCGTAGAGATTTTTCTCGGAGAAGCTTATCAAAAGGGTAAATCTCCTTAAATTTCGCCCTAAAAATAATCAAGTGTTTCATCAATTGTTTATTAAATTACCCAACATTTTTTTTCTTGCTGCATTCATTCAAATCAATCATTTGCCTGTTGTTTATATGCTGTTATAATATAATCTCAGCAGCATAATTTTCCAATCTTTACTTACCCCCCTTCTTTCTCTCATGTGTATGTTTCCCAGGATAACAATCACAGATGTTGTTAATATGCATTAAGGGCTTTTTTCCGGTTTATATGATTGTCATTGTCCTTGTCAATTTTTGGTGAAGAAGATGATGAAGATTGTCTATTCAGGTAAAAAAAAGAACCTCACACTTCATTATAATGACGAAAGTCCAACAATAAATGTTGTGCAGAGGGTCACAAGACGCGCAAGTGCCAAACAGATGAGAAAAAAAACATTTTCTTTTTCCTGCTAAAATTACATTTGGCCGCCCACTGCGCAATACTACTACCACCACCATCACTCCTTCTTCTTCCTCGTCTGACCCGGTGTTGATTTTCCCTTTTTGAATGCAGTCAAATGTTTGCCAATGGTGGTTCGCGTTCCAAGAGGAAATGATGCCAATCGTTCTGTGTGTGTTTTTTTTGTCCGTTAAAGGAACCAGGATAGAAAAAAAAACTACTCAGACAGCTGGAGAATAAGCGCGATCACATACCATTTTTTTCTTCTTTTTTCTTGCTTCATTCAATTTTGAACGACTCTTATGTTTTTGTTTTCTGTTACCGTGTTCACCGATGTCCTTGCAAGGTTTAGTTGTTGAATGAGATTAGCACATAGAAATAAACGAAAGAAAAAAACATACAAAAAAAACAGAAGTTTTTTAAAAATATTTTTTTCGGGATAATTTTCATTTTTTGTTTTTTTTTTCAAATTTTTTACTATTGCAGTCATTTACAAATATTTCTTGTTCCATTTAATGGCATTCGCTATTTTAAAAAAGTGTGTGAATATTTTTTTTGCCCGCCAAAAATTTAAATTAAAGATTTTTTTCTTCTCTTGTGCGTATATTTCGCCATCGTAAATTGTGACAAACGATGTCTTGCTCATTCGTAATAGGGTTTTTTCTCTTCCTGTTTTTTTGCGCGCTTTTTATCCTTAAGGGAATTTTTTTCTAAATTAAAAAATAAAATATTTAAGTGATAAAAAATGGATTACACAAATTACGGTAACAATGTAAATATTAACAATAATAATAATAATGGTAATAATACTGAAGCGGGTTATAATAAAAGGTAAATTTCTGTTAAATTTTTTTACAAAATTTTTCTAAATCATTTTTTTGTGATTTAGTTTTGGATATCCAAGTGGCAGTAGGACAGCAGAATCGGGCCCATTATCACGTTTTCGACAAAATCACGGATACGAAAATACTTCTCCGACAATGTCGAATGAGATAAATCGAAATTATCAAAGTCAAGAAAGGGCAGAAATGTTTTTAAATCATAATTATTTTCCAAATTATTCAAGTGGTGGATCAAGGGTAAGATATTAAAAAAAATTAAAATTAATAAATTTTTACAAAACAAGCATTTTAGCCAGAATCGGTGATGTCAAATTTTTCAACATTTAGTGTTACAACAAATATGAGCGAAATTTCCGTTATCACAGATATTTCACAATTTTCAACACATATGGGAGGAGATTCTAGTGGAGGAATGATATATCAAAATGTGAGATAAGCTTTTCAAAAAAATTCTTTTTATCACATAATTCCCCTATTTCAGCATAATACTTATCCACCATCATCTTTTTCATCATATGAAAGACAATCTAATGCTTCTATGTTACAACCAAATGAATTATTAGAAAATCTTAGGTTAGAAATTGAAAAAGGTGATATTAATTGTAATGAAAAATTGTTGGAAGCAAAGGCACGTGCAAAATCTCAATGTTTTGAATTAGTCAGCTCGGAAATTTTAACAAAATTTGTTCGTACATTATTTGTTCAATTGTATCATCAAAATTTACAAAAAAATCGAGATTACAAAGTAATTTATTTTTGTCTTTGTCGTTATCATTTAAAATTCACATTTTTATAGATAATTGGAAATATAATAAGTGTTTTGTATTATTTATTACATAATAATAATATTCAAACACAAAAACTTGGACGTGCAAAATCTGCAATAATTAATTTTCTTAGAAAACATGAAGCGGCTGTCACTCTTTTACTTGATGTTTTACAGTAAGCCATTTTTTAAATGGTTTAAAACTTTAAAACTTGAACATTTTAGAACTGATTTAGGATTTGAATTTAAAAAGTTATTAATCAATTTTATTAATACAATAATCCATGTCACAAAAACGTCATCAAAGATTAAATCAGTAATTCAAAGTCATCCGAATATTCTTTCAACTTATTTAACATTTATTCAATGTGATCATAAAAATATTTATTCAATTTCTATGGATACCTTAACAAGAATAATCGCACATTCTAATTTATTAAAAGTACGGTAGTTAATTAATAGTAGAAAAAAAAACATATATATGTTTTAATTAATCTGCTAATTTTTCCAACAATACGAGATTACTGTATCCATTTTATAATTAAATTTTTGTATTTTTTAGACACAATTTATGGAACAAAATGGAATTAAAATTGTTTTAAATATTATTGCAAATGAAAATCAAGAAAAGATTCTTTTTCGAGCTGCTGAACTTTTGTTATGTTCTCTTCAAACAAATAATGATAATATTACTACAAGATTTATTAAACTTAATGGTATTGATATTTGCTCTCGATTACTTGATCATGGTTCTTCAAGATTATTAATTAAACTTGTTGAATGTATTGGATCTGTTTGTGATAAACTTTCAAATACAAATTTTGATCCAACAGAAAGTTTTCAATATTTAATTAAGCTTATTGGAAGTCAAGATCATAATCTTGAAAGTAAAGTTGTTGGATGCTTGGGAAATATGATTAGTAATAATAATAGAAGTAAAAAGTTGTTATGTGATTTAAATGTTCCAACAATATTATTGCGTGCAATTATATGCTTTACTGATCCAGGAGCTCAGATATATCCAAAAACTAAAACCGAACTACTGGATAATATTTTATTTGTTCTTCAAGGGTTAACTGCTATTAGTGTTCCAATGGAAATTAAAAATGTTGCCATTGTTCAGGTATATAACTACTATAACTACAATGTGTATAAAAATTTAATATTTTTCAGATAATAAATTATGGAGGAAAAATATGGGAAAAATGGTTTATGTTTTTTATTGAACATGAACAAATATATATCGTTAATCGTGCAATCTTAGTAAGAAAATTTTTGATTTAAATATACAACTACAGTATCCATTTTTTTTTCAGATTGTTTATAATGTTTTAATGCAAGTTAATTATATTGGTTTAAATATAAATGAAAATATTTCTGCATTCAAAAATCTCGTTGAAAACCTTTTTTTGAGAGTTTATCAAGCTGCTAAATTATTAAATCCTGGTGATCAACAAACATTAACAAAAATTTGGAATGAAAGCAGATTATTTGAACCTAATGCAAATTTATGTCCAACTCAAGAAGAATATGAAAAGCAGCAAAAATCAATTAAACAATTACTTTCAAGATCATTAAAATTGCTCAGAGTTTTAATCAATGATACTGAAGCAAAACAAATTCTTGCATCAAAAATTATGTTACAACGTGATTTTCCAATAAATTATATATTGGCATATACGACAAATCTTGAAGTTTGTGAATCAATGTTTGCAATTGCAGCTGCATTACTTCAATTTAAACCAGAATTTATACATTTATGGTGTACAAAAGAGCTTGATAGTATTTATCGAAATGCTTTTCCATTTTGTGAACATAATCCTGAATTAAGCAAATCTGTTACAGCTTTTTGTGACACCATAAATAATATTAGTCAACAACAATCATATTTAAGACAATTTCATAGGTAAAAAAACTTGTAAAAGTTTTTAATAACAAAAAATTAAATTTGTTTTATGGTTTTTTTTATTCAACAAAAGTAGCGTTATTTTTTAGCATTGTTATTATTTTCTGTATATTTTTGTTTGTTTTTAACAACACAATATTTATATATAAAGCTCAAATAAAATTTTTTTAAAAAATACATATACAAGCACCATCACATTTACAACAAAAAAATGTTTTAAGCAGCCAATGTTTCATTCTCCATTTTTGCTTTTGACCCGCATTTTTACCATTCAAAATCATCATTTTCATCATTTCTAAAAATTAAAGGAAATACAAAAATGTGAAAAGCTTAAGCTAAAAAAAAATTATAAGGTAGTGCAATGGTGTGGTGCAGGACAAAAAAAAAGAAGGAACAAGAACAAAGGAACAACATGTCAGTACAAATATGAAATGGGATTTTTTTAGAAGCAATGTTAACTTTATTCTTTTAAGATTTATTAAAATTTAAAAGAAAAACAACTGGGTTTTTTTTAAACGGACTAGAAAGAGGAATGTATTAAAAACTGGGCATTATTTAAAAATATAATTTTAAAGCATGGTGAAAATATCTGTAAAAAAAGAGATAAGGAAGATGATAAAAATTACTTGTTTGAAACATTTCTGGTATTTGCTGGATGAAAAACTGAACTGGATGACATTAAATTTTGAATATATTGTCCGAGGACTTGATTCTCTGATCGAAGTTTTAAAGATTCTTCTTTGACAATATCAACTCGCTGACTTAAGTCTAAATTTAAAAATAATTTAATTATAGCTTTTTAAAAACCACAAAAAAAACCTTCAAGTGTGTTTTGAGTTTCTAAAATTTGAGAAATAAGCCTCGCTTTTTCTTCTTGATCTTCAATTTCTTCTCTGGGCAATGGTTGAGATGGAATTGGCTGTCTTGCACTTTTTTGAATTTCACTGGGAACTGATTCTTAAAAATTTTTAAATTTGTTAAAGTAAATAATCATTTTTAAAGATATTATTACCATCATCAGCAAGTGGAAAATCAGCTGAATTATGATCAGCTGGCATAACTAAATATGTATGGATTAGAGAATCCTGCAAAAAAAATAATATATTGTAAAAAACTGGAATTAATAAAAAAAATGCAAATACAACTTAAGCCGCAGCAAATAAAAAAGGGGAAACAAAAAAGGACATGGGCAACTGCAGCTGTTCCGAGAAAAAAAAGCAGAAAATAATCGATTGAGTTTAGAAGTTGCCGTTTTTTAAGACAATTTCTGGGTATATATTTGTCGCAAACAATGTCTCATCAAAAATAACTAATAAACCAAAATAATCCATTTATTCATAAAAA
>JAQIXH010000697.1:0-11600 GCA_034700145.1 Panagrolaimus detritophagus | reverse complement strand
TTTTTTTGTTAAAAAATATTAAAATTAAATATTGCACATTTTTACCGGCATCAAAAATATATAAAAACCCATTAAATTTTAGTTATTTCTTTTTTTATGTGTTTGGATCTAATTTATGCCAAGCTTCAAATGTTTTGCCTGGATTTTCAATACATTGCGACCATTGTTGCCCACGTTCACTTTTGGCAGCAGTAGATAATACAATTCCACCTTTAAAAAAATGATTTGTTATTTAATGGTTTCAATTTATGACACTTACCAATATAATCATCATGTCTACCAACATCATGATCATATACTCCAATTTCAAGTGTCTTCTTTGGTAAATCTTTAAATGGAACAATAAATTGGAGAATCTAAAAAAAGATTTTTTTTATTTTCTAAAGCTGTAATAAAACTGACTTCATTAAATTCAGGATTAAGTGTTCGCTTTTTGATAGCAGTTTTTTGTCGATGTGCTTTACTGCTTAATGGCGTAAGGGATACTTTACAATATGGATCTGAGAATCCTGTAGAATCCATTCCTAATAATTCTGCACATCTTTTAATATTAACAAAAAGTGAGCCTTGTTGAATATTGTAACAAATTGAAATTAAAATTTTTCCACGTTCAACTTCTTCTGGTTTTTCCATCTGAAAAATTTATTTTATTTCATTTGACCTTAAAGATTTTTTTATTATTACCGGTGTTGGCATTGCATGTTCCAGATAAAGATTAAATTTTTTCATTTGCCCTAATGGCAACTTTTTTAAGGCAACACGAGTTTCACCCAAAAAATCTGAACCAATTCTATCTCGATCAAGTACTGTAATTCGTAATGTCTTTTTTAGCCGATCTTCTTCTGTAATTCCATAATAAATTAATTCTTCATGCCATTCAGGATTAAGAGTTTTTTCAATTGTTTTTGAAGTTAGTTTTGTTGCTTTTGCATTTCCAGGAATAATATGAAATTTTACATATGGATCAGAAAAACCATTTTTATCCATTGCTTTTAGATTCTAAAATTCAAAACATTTTTTAGCTTTTTTGTGGAAATTAAATATTAACCTTTGCTCGAATAAGATGTATAATTAGTTGTTTATCTTCATGAAGATATGTAAGATTGAATTGAATTGATCCAAGTGTACCTAAATTTATATTATAAGATATTATAATTAAAAGGGGATATTAAGTGTTCAAAGCACTCCCAATCACTCAATGAAAGTGTGAGAGAGAAAAGATAGATAGAAAAAGTTTGTAAGAAGTTGGTTATAAAAAGGTAAAAGGGATAGATAAAAGGAAATTAAGAAAGGAAGGTATTTGGAAATATAAAAGTAAACCCAAAAAAAATGTGCCGAAAGAAATTAAAATAGATAGAATAAAACAAATTTTTCAAAAAAAAATCATGTACTTCGATATGCATCAATTCTTCCTCGAACAGAACGTGGTAAACATAATGTTGCTTTAAAAATTCCTTTTTGCTTTTGTCGTTTTGGTACAACACATATACTATCAAAATTAATTTCACAATTACCACCATCACCACCATCAATACTATTTACAACACACGGTACAGATATAGATTTACAAATGACTTTATTAATATTAATAGAATCAGCACCGATTTCATTTATTGGTGGCATGCTTGTTGACGAAGATGGATCGGGTGCAATTGAAGAAGAACTTTCTTCAAATGCTGCATCTGCGGACATTGAACTTGAACCAGAATCTTTTGAACGGGTAATTTTTCGTGCGGTTTCATTATTAGAAGATTGTAAAGAAAATGTTTTAGTGCAAAAATTTTTTGGACGAAATTTTGATTTCTTTGTTAATTGCCATATGGCTTCTAAAGAGAATGTGAGAATGCAAAAATAAAAAGTAAAAATAATAAAAAATAAGGTTATTAAAGCAAAAATTGACTATTATTATTTTTTTAATATCTTTCGTTTTTTTGGATAAATAAAATAAAAAGTAATTGTTATTTGTAAGTAAAAAAAATGTAGTTATTAATGTTTTTGGTGAAAATATACGTACGTATTTGGGGGAAAAAATAAATTTCTTATTAAATATCTTAATACAGTGGTATTTGTTTTAAAACTTACTTGTATCATCATCAGGTGAACTCATAAATGTTGGAGAAGTTGTTTCTTCCTAAAAACCGGATATTCATTAATTGACGTCATTATTAATGTTATTCTTTTTTTAAATAAAATTTTAATTATCTAAATAAACACCCACAATTTTGATACTACTACTTTCACCACTTTCAGGTAAAAATAATTTTTCTTTTTCGACGTCACTCATTACACTTGAACTTAATGGATTTTGTTCTGTTGAATATGCACTTTCAGGACGACTTCGATTTTCAGCTGTTTTTGCTGAAATTGAATGTAAACTTTCATGTGAAAGTTTATTAATATTATTCTTTTGTGAAGTTGACGGGAATTCTTTGATTGGCATTGTTGGAAAATATGGTGGATTTTGATGAAACATTGCTGATGAAGATGCTGATGATGCAGATGATGTACATCTTTCACCAAAATGTGATGGAGATGATGTATGTGCTCGTGGGGGAATTGGTGGAGGTGTTGGCCCAATTGATGGTGGATGGTGTTTATTCATTTGTGCTTCACTCGCTGATAACCTTGATGATGAGGTTGGCATTGCTGTAGAAGAATATGATACATGCGGAGGGGATATTGTATCACTTTGTGGAATTAGTGTTAAATTAACTGATGAACTTTGATGTAGTTGTGCTTGTTGGGCAGAATGATCACTTTGTACAACTGAAAATTAAAAATCGAGTTAACAAAAAGTCGACAAAATATGCTCACCACCCGAATCAATGCTTTTCACATCTGATGCTTCATTATTTGCAGCCAATGAAACATGATTCTGTGAAAGATCATCTCCACCATAACTTGATGGAGTTGCGAGTGAATGTCGAGGGGATGTTGAAGGTGTAGAACGTCGAGATTCATCATTATCGCTATCTAAAATTTTTTTTATTTTATTTTAGAATTGCACTTTTAAAAGAAAGTCAAAAAAGGTGAAAGGTGAAAAAAAAGTAAAAATGCAACCAAAGAATTTTAAACTAAAAATAAATTAAGTTCCTTGTGTGTGAACAAAAGTGAAATAAAAAATGCATGCAAAAAAATTGAACCGAAATTAAACAAAATTTTAAGCTTTTAAAAAAAGATCCTTGTTTACCAGCAGAAGACAGGGAGAGAGAGATAGATGTGAACAGAATTTCATCAAAAAAAATGTTTTTTTTCCTCAATATTCTTTTTTTTGGACATTCAAACACGGAACTCAATCTGCAAATTGCGTAAAAGAATAAAAAAAAAGATAAATATTTTGTTTCAAGCAAAAAAATAAGTTTCATTCAAAAAAAAAGCAATGCCTTTTAACTTAACTTGAAAAAAATGATAAAAAAAATGTTAGAAGAAAAATTAACAGAGAAAATTAGTATTGCACTCAAAAAAAATGCAGTTTTTATTAGATTTTTAAAAAAACTTACCAGTATCAGTAATTTGATTACGACTTGATAAAGCAGAATGTTGATGAGTTGAATGACGGGAATTAAGTGAATTAACGCTTTCAGGAAAGCGATTATTAAGCTCTTTAGGACGATGAAAATGATGATGTCGTCGAGCTAAATTTGTTGAATTGCTGCTTGGCAGTGCTTGTTTAAAATCAACGTGATCTATTGAGGATGAAGATGATTCTTCATCTTCTGATCCAATACTCATACTTGATTGAACTTTTTCATGTACCCATGATGGAGTAATTCTTGGACGTGGAGTAGTTTTTAGCCTTAAATTATTTCATTGTTGGTCTTGCAAAGAAAATATGTCTAAGCTTACCGTTGTTGTTGATCTGGTGGAATTGGAAGTTGTCGAGAAACCCGATGTTGTGATGAAAATGATGCATTACTTGAACCCGCATTATTTGTAGAAATTCCATTATTTGTTACATTCTGATTTACTCCAACATCTTGTAACGATAAAGATGAAAATGCAGCAGTTGGGGATAAGGCTGTTAAATTTGTTCTTGAATCACTTTGATGTTGCCAAAATGATCGAGGTGTATTGCTGCAACTATTTGAGGCAGGGGTTGTACCATTTAAAGATGGCTTAACATATGCTGGCATCTCTTTATAAAACCATGCACCAGACTTTTTCCACATCTATAGATAAAAAAAAGTAATTATTAGATATTTTATGTCTTTTCTTTAAATGTCCTACCACCTCCCGATATTCACTGCATATTTTACAAAGAAATATTGGCTCTCCACGTTTTTGGTCATATGTTTCAACACCACAATTTTTTTGGCATACATACTAAAAAAAGTGGCAAAAAAAGTTTAAAAATTCAAGAAAAAAGTATGTTAATTAATTTACTTTGCGACAATCCATACACATTGCTGCATAACTTTTTGAAGCGAGTAAACCGAATTCTGTTTGGCATAATAGGCATTGTGTTACACCATTTCCAGTTGCACGGGTTCGCATTTTTTCAAGACGATCAACCATTTTTCTATAAAAAATAATAATAAGAATTTAGAAGAAAACAGTCAAGTTGTTTTTGAGATTTAATGTTTTAAAAATTAGTACTAAAAATTTGCTATGTTTGTCATTTTTGGTATTTCAAAAAGCCCAAATTTTTTAATTATCTTTCATTTCTTTTTTTTGGTCTTTCAATGCTTTCAACGTTTTTCAATTTAAGGAAAACAAAAAATTTTCTTTTTCATCTTAACTTTTTTAGAAGCATAGTTACGCTAATTATGGTAATGAGAGAAAGTGCATTTTCCAAGAAGAAAAAAATAACTGTTATTTTTTTGCTGTTAAAATTTTTTTGGGAAAACAAAAAAGAAGAATATGGTCGTCGTCATCACATACCCTATTCGCTGTTGTTCGTTTTGCCTTCCAGCGTCGGCTCTTGCAAGCACTTTTCGGATTTGTTCCTGTTCGGCATCTGAAATTCCTCCTCCTGCATTCTGTTTGATGTTTGTTGGGGAACGAGCTGAAGCGGTCCGGACACTCCAACCACTTTTGAGTCTAAAGTTACAAATGTGTTTTTTTCTTCTTCTTTTGGTAAATATTAACAATGACAAAATAGAAAAATAAAAGCAAAAAAAAGAAGACTAAAAAAACATACTGAGCTCGAAGTTGTAGATGTCGATCGCTTGGACATACCCATGGATTCTGTGTCCCACCTATTTCCCAATCATTCATCAGATCTAAAAATTATATGGATTACATTTTTATTAAAAGAAAGAAAAAATCAAAAGAAAAAAGATAATCTCAGAAAAAAACAATAATATACAAATTTACTAAAAACAAAACAGAACAAAACTAAGAACAAAAATAAATAAATAATTATAATAAATAAAAGTGAAATGATAGTATTAAAAAAAGAAAAAAGCAAAAAAGTTTTATTTTAATCGATGCTCACCCATAAATTCTTTCTTAATGTCAAATTTAGGAAAATTTCTTTCGCTTCCCATTTTTTATTATATAGCTATTATTAAAGATGCTTGAATAAATCCTCTCTGGATAAGATCAATGAAAAGAAGAAATAACAACAATAATAATGAATACAAAGGAATAAACAAGTGTATAAAAAGACGTAGATATATATTTTTTTAAAGACCAAAAATAGTAATCAGCTTCAAATATGTATGATATTTGCCGTGAATATCGAATCGTAGCAAAAGCCACCGGAGCGAACAACCCATTTCGAAAGTCATAAAAAAAGTAGAAAAAAAGAATGGAAGAAAAAAGTGTTTCTTTTTTTTGAAGAGTTAAAAAACAACAGTTTTTTTACAGCATACTTTTCTTGAATTTCATTCTACACTTTTTTTTCTCGCTTAAAACTAAAAAAATGCTTAACGTATATTATTTTTTTTGAATATGTGTGGAGATGACACAAGCCGCGCAACCAATGACAAAATTTATAAATATTTTTTTTTCAAAAAAGGTCAAAGCCTTCTTTTCACGCATTTTTTTTTAAAAAACAGAATGTCCACTTTTTCTTTTTTTATTATTTTAGATTGCGGAAAAGAAAAATGAAACAAAAAAAACGCACAAAAGAATGCAAATACAATTATCCTTTTTTTTTAAAAAAGATGTCAATAATTAAGGCATTCATTTGGGGGAGAAGGGAGGAAGTGATACCACCACCACCACCACAAGCAAATTCTGTTACATATATTTCCTTGTTATTTTTTTCTTCTCGTTTTTTTTATTTAAAGTCATGTTACTTAAGGCTTAAGCTGGAAGGTGACGCTGACTACTATCACTAGCCTTCTTTTCTTTTTTTTCTCCTTCTAAAAGCTTGTTGTTTCGATTGATGTTGGGGAGGACCGCCCTGGCCTTCACCAATGAACACTATATTTTTTCTTACTATGTTCTGTTTTCTCCCTATTTTAGCGCGCATATCTTTTTTTTCTACGTTCCACACAAGAACTAGACTCCTGGCGTTTTATAAAGAGAAGAAAAAAATGGGGGGACAAAATGAATGCTTGTTGTCATCATCGTCACCAACGTATTCGTCGTCCTCTTCTTCTATAACTACTTTTGCCTTTCCAATGGCATTTTTTTATATTTCTGTCTCCCCTTCTTAAGTCTTATGTGTGTACGCGCAAACATCCGTTGACTAGAGTTTTTTTTTCTTCTTCTGTTAACTTAACTTTCATTGCCAATGTTGGAGACTATCTCTTGCGCCTTTCTTCTTTCGTGTCGCTTTCCAAAATAAAAAAAACGTGTGCATGAAAATACAAAGCAAAAGCAAAAAGAAGAAGAAAAATTGGTTGATGGCTGCGGGAAATGCGTTGACAGCGGTTATGTCGCGCTACTTGATGCATGTTCAGGAGGAGAAGAAGAAAAAAGTTTTTTACATGGAAATAAAAAATTGAAAGGAATGAAAGAATTAGTTAAAGGCATTTTTTTTAGCTCATTAACCCCAAAGCCTTTTTTTAATACAGAAAAAAAGAGAAAGAAGAGAGCAAAATTAATTAATTCAAGAACAAAGATAAAAGGGCAGCAACAACTCATATTACCAAAAATAAAAATTTTTTTTTCTTTGCTAATGATTATTTATGGCAAAGAAATAAGTAAGAAAAAAAAGATGTTTGCAGATTTTCAACAAGTGATAGGAAAAAAAGAATTTAAAAGAATGAAAAAATGAGGGAGAAAAAAAAACAGAAGCTGCAAAAAGAAGGAAGATGCTTCTTTCACTTTTTACTTTTAACTGTTTTCGAAACATTTTTTTAAAGCAATTCTAGAAAAGCAAAACCAAAGCTTATCGCCCACAAAGAAAAACTATTTAAGCTTTTTTTATGCATTTTACTATTAAAATAGAAAAAAGAAAATATTTTTAATAAGGTTTTTTTCTAAAAGAAATAATGCTAAAATGGTTGAAAAAAAAAACAAATGAGGCAATAAAAAAAAAGGTTTCATTGCCATAATCGGCTCTGAAAAAGAGAAAAAATCCTATTTTTAACAAAAAAAAAATTCACCGTAATTTCAATTCTATTTTTGATTAAAAAAATGAAAAAAAATCTGCAGAAATAAAAATAACAAAAAAAATTATAAATTTAATATTTTTTTTAAAAAATGTGTCCAGGAGACTCATGACAAGGCTTGCTTTTAAACATCCATGAAAAAAAGTGAAAGCAAAAAAAAGCCTGCAAAGGCAACAAGATGTCGCATTTCCGTATATTTTTTTTAAAAAATGTGTCCAGGAGACTCATGACAAGGCTTGCTTTTAAACATCCATGAAAAAAAGTGAAAGCAAAAAAAAGCCTGCAAAGGCAACAAGATGTCGCATTTCCGTATATTTTTTTTAATAACGAATAGGCTTAAAAAGAAAAGAAAAAAAATATACATGGAAAGAAATTTTTTTTGAAGAAGGAAGGAATAGAATAGGTTTTTGTTGTACTGTGATATGCAAAAAATAAAAAGTCATGTCGCATTAAAATGCCACCACCATATAAACAAAACCACACGACATTTGATATCAATAGAAATAAAGGGGAAAAAATGTCACAATGACACGAAAACAACAACCATACTATATTTTTGTTTAAAACAACAAAAACATTTTTTTTTCACATTACCACCACCAACAACTAATTTGAAAAATGAAGAGAGTGAAAAAGAAGAAAAAAAGTTTCGGATTTTTTTTGTTCTTCATGGATGAAAAAAAACCAACAACATGAAGAAGAAAAAAAAGCCAGAAAGAAAAAAACTAACCAATTTTTCCGCCATTTTGTGAATTGAAGAAAGCTTTTGATAATTTTCGAACTAAAAATGCAGAAATTTGTGCGGATTCCGTAAGTGATAAAAATGATCGTTTATAATAATCTGAATTGTTTGAGTTGGCTGTCACTGATGATGAATCTTCCATTTTTAAATATATAAACCTTTTTTTTCAAAAAAATAGAAGTAAGATGGAATAAAGAAATATATAAATCTTTTTGCAATATATAAAAGAAGAAGAAGAACAAAGAAATAAAGAAAGAAATATCCTTTTTTTATTCAAACAAATGTTTTTTTATTCAGGAACAAATCAATGTCGAAGAACGTTATATTTCTCTTTCCTTCTTTTTTATGAAAGAAGGATAAGGTCTTCAGAAGTCTCATTTATTCAATGGCCTGCTTCGTTTTACATTGTGGATGGATTGGATATAAAACGGAAGAAAAAAAATATATGAAGGTTTTATATTCGTTTTGTAAATAAATAAATAATGTTTTTTTTCTCTTCTTCAGAAAAAATGAAGACAGATTGAAGCAGCTTCAGCAACACAGAAATGTCAATGTCCGTAGATTTTAACCGCCTAGCATCATGATTTCGAAAAATTTAAATTTAAACATTTTTTAAAAAACAATATATAAAAAAAGTATAATCAAATGCAGTAGAAGCAGCAACCGTCTTCAAGAACAAAGTAGCATTAAGATTGAAGTAAAATATAAGAAGACGAAGAAGAAGAAAGAATAAAAGAAGAAGAAGCAAAAGAACATGATGTCCGGAAGGAAACATTTGAATGAGAATACTGACGAAGTGCCCCCTGATGCTTCGCTTTTTTCTTTTCTTTTTGTTAAACATTTTCTTTTCCGAAAAACACTTGGGAGGGCCCCCGGGTTTAAACACATTTTCTTCTTCCGATAAATAAAAAAGGAAGAAGAAAGAGAAGAATTGATGTGTCAAAATTTAAAACAAAATAGAAGAAGCATCGATAAAGAAATTTTCTTTTGTCATTTTTTTGTCGGTAAATAAATTTAGTCTTGTTTAACAATTTGTAGAAGCAAAAAGAAAAAAATTCTTCTAAGGCATCAAAAGTTGCAGCAACTTTTTTTTTGATAAGAATGGCCTTTTAAATGAGAAAAAAAAGATTATTGTGAAAAAGTTTTTTGTTATAAACATGTTCGTTTTAAGTGTTAAAAACATGTATGAAGGTGAGAAATAAAAGAGAAAGGCAACTTCGTAGTTTTATGAGCACAATTCAATATTAACATATTTTTTTTAAAATGAAGAAAGAGCTTAGAAGAACGCTAATGTGAAGAAAGTGAGGAAGGAAGGAAGGAAGAAAAAAGTTAAAGAAAAAAAACATCAATCAAAGATTCCCGAAAAAGTATAAAGAATGGAAAGGATTTTTTATTGTCAGTGACAGCCAACGTCAAACTTCTTCGTGTATGTGTGTTAAAAACGATAATAATTAATATCAACATTTTTGAAGAAGGAAGGAACAACATTGAAGAAAAAAAAAAGTTGAATTCTTTTAAAATAAAAAATCTTACGTCTTGTTGGAAGTGTTGAAGGTTGAACAGCGGAAAGAAGATGCTGTTCAAATGAATTACTTGTTGGCATTATTGATGATTCAGGTTTTGGAGAATTTGGTGCTGTTGAATTTCGTGAATTTCCTTTACTTGTTCCAAGGGGACCGTATTCGGGTGTCAAAACTGTACATGGCTCTTGAACAGAAAGTGTTGAATCTGGATCAATAAGGCGTTTACGAGATAATTGTCGAAATGAACAACAAAAACCTTTTTTAACTTTTGTATCAGATTTTGGATATGGAAATTTTGATGGTGAAGCTAATTCTTTGGCTTTCTTTTCTGAAGCTTCTTTAATTTTCTTTTCTGAAACTTCTTTAGATTTTTTCTTTACAGGAACTTCTTTGATTTTCTTTTCAGGTGGAGCAGTTTCTTCTTTTATAGTATTTGGTCCAAGTGATGTCGTCCTTCGAGCATTATTTTTATCATTTGATCCACGATTTTCAGAACCAACTTTTTTACGAAAAACGCTTAACCGAAGTGAACGCTTTGTTGATCGTTGCCTTTTTGAAGAAGACGATGAAGAAGAATTAAGCTTTTCATTCTCCTCTAACTCGTTTGAAGGAAGAAGGGGAGGAGGATTTTCTGAGGCATAAGAATATTTATTTGTTAAGGGTGTGGCAGCGACGGCGGCAACAGTGGCTTCTGAATAGAAGGATGGCGACGAAGAATTAACAACAACATCCTTTTCTTTTTTACTTGGGTGAAGATCACTTCTTGAAAACTTTTTGGTTAATGTAACGAATTTGTTGCTTTTTTCTGATGATGCCAAACTTGATGCCATATGTATGTGAAAAAAATTTCTTCTCTTTTATTTTATTTTATTTTTACTTGATGTGACTTCCGTTAAAATAATGCTTAGTCCAGCGATGAAAAGGTCGCAGGGTCCACCACCAAAAAATATAAAAGAGAGATAAATGAAAGAAGATGGGAAAAGCCGGAAGAAGCGGCAATTGAAATAAAAATACTAACAAAGTTTTGATGTTTTGAAGATAAAAACTTTTTTGGGTTTAAAAGAAATAAAAAAACGATGACGATAATAATAATGAAGATGAAGGCTAATGGATAAAATTGAAGATCATGACGTTGATTTGTTATATCCCACAAAATAATAAAAAATAAATTTAGCGGAAAATTATTTGCATTTGAAAAAGAAATATTAAATAAAGGTTATTTTTTTGCAGAGAGAAAAAAAATATTGCTAATAATAATAATACACTTCCATATTTTTATTTTTGTGTGTCAATATTGAACAGCTTCAAATATTATTTTTTTTTGTTAAACCAAATAAAAATGAATATAAAAAGAATGCATTGAAGAAATATAAGACTAAAAGTATCGGTGAATAATAAAAATGTTAAAAAATAAAGCAAAGTAATAATATAAAAATGGGGAAAAAATGGGTAAGGTAACACTTTTTTCAAATAATGGATAATATGGCTTCTTAAAGAGGGGATTAGAAATATGGATACAAAAAACGAAATCTTTCTCCTTTTTAAAAGAAGATAGAAAATGACAAAATTTTGTTTTCTCATTATTATGAAAAAGGTCTTAACACGTCAATAAAAAATATGGTATCTTTCTTTCCATGTGTCCAAGGGATACAGGATAAAAAAATTAAAAATAATCTATGAATGGCATTAATAAAGTCAAAAAAGGAAGCTTTTTATAAATTAAATAAGGAAAAAAAGTGTATCTTTTTAGGACTTAACAATTACAAAAATTAAAAAAGCTGAACTAAAACAGGTGAGAAAGAAAATGGATAAAAGGTTGCGTGTTCA
>JAQIXH010000696.1:0-11602 GCA_034700145.1 Panagrolaimus detritophagus | reverse complement strand
ATGATTACCTTAAAGCAGTTTAGTAATTTTTACTTTTTTATTGATAAAAAGAATATTAAAATGATGTTCAAAAAAGTATGAATAGAAACAGAAACTGTCAGTTTTAAAAAAGTTCATTCTGATGTTTTTTACAAACTATGAATCATAATAGCTTTGTCATTTCTTAATATTTTTTTTACAATTAGGAACAATAAAACTGATATCGAAAAAAGTTATAAAATATGATTTGTATTAGTAAAACAAATTAGAACACCCGTTTCCAGTTTAAAGAATAAAACTATGTCGTAAAGGTTTTGTTTATTTTGGAAAAGCTTTAAAAAAAAACGTTGGATTTTTTTATCTACAATAATTAGCAGCTTAAAAACTTTGTTTTATATTTTTCAGTTTACATTAAAAATCCGTAAAAGCAAAAAAAGTAAACGTCGTTTTAAAAAATTAAAGAAAAATTTCACACAATTGAAACAATTTTTATCATCTGTTCAAAAAATTACAGTTTAAAAATAAACATTTTTATGTTACAATTTTTCAAAAAATTTTTAACAACATGAAAGTGGAATTGTTCAAGTAATTCAGTTAAAAACCAAATGAAAATTTATATTTAAAAAATATGAAAATTTTAATTACCCGTTAAAAAACAAATTATAACAAATTTCAACAATTTTTTTTAATTACTTGGTAAACAAAATCTTTCACAATCAGATTTTGATCGAAGAGGTATTGGAGGGATATGTGATTGTTGGGAGCAATAATCATACATATACATGCTGCATCGATCACCCCGTCGATACCATCTAAAATTGATGGTAAATTTATAGCTGGCAGTTTAAATGAAAAAAAATTAAAAAATTAATACAATTTAGAAACCTAAGAATGTTCTAGTCAGTTTAACATGTAATTTATAACTAAGGTTTTTTTTCAATATTAAAAAATTAGTTGATTTGCAGTTTTTTAAATCCATAAATTAAAAATTTCAAAATTTGAAAAAGTCAATCAAATTTGTCGTTTTACGGATGGTTATGAACATATCAGTTTAATGTTATTTTTTTTTATTTTTAATTGGATATGTTTTACGAGTTTTTTAGAAATATTACACATCAGCAAATAAATGTTAAACTTTGACTTAAATTATAATTTTTGGCTGTCAGTTTTTTAAATTTTGACAACTTTTATATCCTTTCTTTAATCAGTTTTATTAAAACTAACAAACCTTTCAGTTTTTTGTGAAATTGTTCCATCAACTTCACAAAATAATTTTGATGGAAGTTTTTCACATGTAAATAATGCTTTTACTAAAAAACGATTTGAAATATATTGTTTCAAAAGATCATGGCAGTTTTATAATAAAATTAATAAACTTACATCCACAAAGTGGTAAAGGTTCACCAGGGCCATTTGAAGATTTATGTGAAATTTCACCTGTAATTTCATCCACACAAAAGCAAGAACCATTTAATCGATTACATTGCAGGGGTTGAAATTCACCATTTTCTTTGCATTCTGGAATATATGAATCTTCTCGAATTATGGCAATTTGGCGAGAGCGAAGACATTCTAAAAAAGTTAAAAATAAAGCTTTTAAATGGCTACAATTGATGCAGTTTAAAAATAGTTAACAACTAAAAAGTTAACGCAGTCAACTTTCACAAAAGCTTCTGCTTCTTTCAGTTAAACATAAGTAATTTTCCACAAAATTTAATCATATCACAGTTAAAAAATTTTTTTTCAGAAATACAACATTTTAGGTTACAACGGTACAGTTTTGCTTCTTTTACCTTGTGAAACATGCTTTTCACTTTGTTCATTATTATCCTCAGTTTCTTCTTGATTTTCCCTTCCACTCTTTCTTTGTTGTTCGCTGTTATCACTTTCTTTATCATCATCTTCATCATTATTCCCATCATCCTCATTATTTTCTTCAGTTTTACGATTCGAAATACAAAAATGTCTTCGAACTTCTAAATTCTCTAGTATTTTTTCATAATATTTAATTTCATTATATCGACAATTTGTAATTATATTATCCATTACACAATCGGTTAATTGCTTTTTTAATTTACATAATAATTTATCTTCGCCAATTCCAGATCGATAAAGACATCGACGAATTTGTGTTCGATGAATCGTTTCTTCCAAGCATCCCAAATTTATTAAATGTTCCAATTGTTTTGAATCCTAAAAATCTTTTTTTTGTAGTTTAAACTATTTTATTTATTTAGTTATTTCGTAACATTTTGAAAAAGTTTCAAACTAATTACAATTTTATATTTTTCCCATTTTTATTGCAAGCAGAAAAAACTTGAAAAAAAAAACGGTTAATTTCAATAAAACAGTTTAAATTATTTAAGTTAAAAAAATTTAGTGATACCAGTTAAAAATAAGATAAAAATGTTTTAGCTTTTTTGATAGCAGTTTTGTTGAGATCTTTAATACCTTTTTTAAATTAATAAAAAATTAAAACAGTTGCAACAAATTTTTGCTGCAAGATTTGTTTCTCAGTTTATTTTAAAATTTTTTACATAAGCAGTTAAATACTGGTCATAAATATTTTTTAAATAATAATAAACTTACATCACATAATTTATCATCGAATGAAATAATAAAAGAATAAAATGCATCTTCTTTCAATTGCGAATAACAAGAATCTTCAGAAGAATATAAATTTTCTAAACATTTTCGATATCGATTTGATTCTTTGCAATAAGATTCAATGTTTTTAGGCTAAAAAAAAGTTTTAAGGTTTTTGTTTGGGGGGATGTTCAGATATGACATCATGCAAGTGGATGGCAATAGATCAAAGGGAAATTATGACGAGGGAGGGGGTCTAAAAAACCCGATTTTTGTACGACGTCGTATCTTGACAACCCCTTAAAGTTCTATTCTTGGCAGTTTTATTTCATATGAAAATTTTTTTGGTCGTTTTTAATATTTAAAATTTCCGTAATTAATGAAGCTACAGTTTAAAATAAAAACTTGCATTAAATTTTGCCAGTAAAAATTCTCCAGGGATTGGATTTAAAATTTGTTTCATTGTTCGACTGTTTAATAATGGAAAGCATAATAAATTTGCTTGCCGAATAATTGATGATGGACAATGAGATTTTATTGAAGGAAATAAAGGTCGAACATTTCGAGGCTTAAATTTTCTTCCTTTCTTTTTTGATTTATTTGAGTCTAATTCTTTCGAAGATTCCAAAGGTACAGTTTTTATTTCTGTAAGCGTAAATCCCGGATGTGAAATTACAGTTTTTACAAAAGATCTTTCATTATTTCCACTATCACCAGATATTTCTTGAATATTATTATTGCATTCATTCATATTTGCTTTAATTGTTGTTACAATATTTGTTACATATGAAAGAGTATTTTTTCCACATGAAAGTAATTCAGATTTGGTACAAGCTAAATTTGGATTTATCAGTTAAAATATTTGAAATTATTTATAATTTAGAAGTTTCAAAAAAATTTGCATTTAGGGAGCGTCGGCAAAAAATCAGAAATTTTGCACTCCTCCATCAAGAAATCAAGAAGTATTTCAGTTTAACAAAAAAATTTTCTAAGTTTAGTTTTGAAAAAATTTTGAAACTACATTTTCACTTAAAAATTAATTATTAGAAAAATTATCAATATGTTTCAATAAAAAAGCTAAAAACTTTTCCTAAATTAATTTTCAAAGTATGTTAATTTTTAAAATAAAATATTTGTGTGTTAAATTTTGCTTCACTTCTCTCAGTTTTTTAGATATGAAAAAGTTTTAACATTTTTTAAAAAGATTCCGCTTTAGTAATTTCAAAGTGTGTTAATTTTAAAAAATATTTTGTCGAACTTTGTTCAGTTTTTAAATATAAAGAAATTTTAAACTCTTAACTGACAGTTTCTAATGTTTTACAATTAATAAAAAGTGTTTAAACTTACATAAACTTTGATCCAATGCATTACAAATATTTCCGTTAATATCTTCCAAAGATTTCCGCATTGCATTTTCACATTCTTTTACCTTTAAAATTCGAAATCTTTAAAATCAGTTTAAACCCTTTAAAAATTTACATACTTTTGGACTTTCTGATAACGCATTTATGCAGGGTTCATTTTCATTTGCCATTGCTTCTCGAACATTTTCTTGACAAACAAAATTTAATAATTGCTCTTTAACTGCTAATTTTGGATTTAAGCATCCAGCATTTTTTGTAATTAATCCAATACAAGTTTTATATTCTTCATATTTTGAGCAAGCAAAATTAAATTCTCTCAAAATTGATGCTTAAAAATGATATTAATCAATTATACAGTTTTTGTTTTATTTTCTTATAAGATTTCGAAGCTTTTTATGCAGTTTTTTCACCAATCAGTACGATTACGGTTCCATGCAGTTTAAATTAAAGTGAGAATCCAGGATTCAGTTTTGACAAAAAATACGCTAATGTTTCAGGGAAAGAATTTGTGAAATCTACTTTTGGATCCCTATTCAAATCGTATCGCAGTTTTATCCTTTAAATATAATATAAACTTACCAGCTCCAACAAACATTCGCTTTGAATTTGAAATCCTTCGAGCAATGTCAATTCCCGTTAAAAATTTTTGGCATTCTCTTAAAGCCCGTTTTTCTTCGTAATTGCAATCTAAATTAAATTAATTTGTTTTGATAATAAAATGTTTTGTGCTAACAAAATAAAAAAAAATGATCCAGTTTTTGCAGTGTAATAATTGTTTGAAAAAATAAAGTGGAAACAAACGGTGACAGTTATATAAAACAAGTATCTCTCAATAATCAGTTAAAACTTAAATATAATTTTAAAATCTTTTACTTAAGAATGTTATGGAGGTCCATAAATTTTTTACTGTATTCTACGTTTATATAAATTTCAGCTTCCAGAATATTTTTGTGCGCATGTTTTAGCTTAAAAAATTGCATTTTCGATGCCAAAAAATAATATAAAAAGAACAGATAAAAAAAAATTAAAAATGACGTCAGGAATCCATGGATTCTGAATCGTATTTTTTACTAGTTTTTTTATGGTAATTAGAAAATTCTTAATTATATCTCTATGACGACTTGTGATGATCCAGTTTTTGAATGTGGTATTCCTTATATAAAAATACTTATGTTAATATCAATTTAAAGTTTTCCAAGTTACTAAAAACGAAAAAAGGTTTTCTCGAAATAACGAAAAATTTATGCGCAATCCTGAACAAAAGTAACACAGTTTTAAGATTAAAAAATTATAATATTTTACGGTGTTGTGTTTGAATACATAAAACAAAAATTAATTACTAGTGCATTGACAGTGTTTATTCAAACAAAACTTTTATACAAAACTTTTTTCAAAACCTTTAAAAAAAAATACAACTTAAATTTTTGTGAGTGCAAAAAATGTGAAAAAATCCAAAAAAAGATGTGTATTGTTAAAAAAAGAAAAGTCGTGAAGGCATAATATTTTCATCTTCCTCACCATCAATTTGTACATGTAAAGCTCCAGCCGAAACTGGAATTTCATCAGCTAAACGCTTTTCTCCACCACAACATTTTGCAAAATGTTTATTTACTTGAATGCAGCTTTGTCCATCGTTACAAATTAAATCATCACAATTTTCAGCAAAAGTTGCTTGGAAATAATCTTCAAAAATTCCATCTGCTTTACTTCCATCAGGGCATTTATCACTGAATCCAGCTTCAATGGCATCTAAAAAAATGTTTATTGAACTTCTCCATTTTGCAGTTTAAATTTTTAATATTTTTTGACAAAGAAAAACTTCTCAGTTTTAGCGATTTCGCAATGTTCAACTCAAGGCAGTTTAAAGACTATTGTCGTTAATAAAAATTTTCGTTTAAGTTTTACCCAAGTTTTTATTTTTTTTTTCAAAAAAAGATTTAATTTCAAAACTTTAAATTTTTCAGTTACCTTAAAAGTGAACAGTTTTACAAATGACGACCGAAAAAAAGTTTAAGATTCGAAAGATGAAGAATATGCATCGATGGGCAGTTTAAAAAACCATTTTAAAATAAAACTAACCTAATTCATCCTTTACACAGCATTCTGGACCTCTTAATCCGTTTGCACATTTATGTCCTTCCGAACATTCAGCTTCATCACAATTTCCACCAATTTTTAATAATTCTTTTGAACCAGATGGTCCAGTACAAACTGATCCATCAGCTAAAAAGTATTTCTTTACAGTAAGGAAAAGTCGGTCCCAGTTTTAAAAATTATTTTAATTAATTGCATTATTGAAATTGTATTACGTGAAGAGCTAGAGTTTAAAAAAAAGTCAAATGAACAATCAGTTAAAAAATATAATATATAGGATCACATTAAAGAAATCAGTTAAAAAAACCAAACTTAATTCTAATTAAACTTTCAAAAAATTGCTTAAATGATGTAATTCAGTTTTTTACAACTTACCAACAGCACAATTTGATTCACATTCCGATCTTGTACTGAATCGATTCCCATTTCCACCTTCTCCAGAATATTTAAAAGCAAAACATGTTTTCCATTTTGAGTTATAATAAAACTTTTGAATTGAATCTTAAAGGCATGAATTACAACAATCCAGTTTTAAATAAATATTATTACCATGTCCATTTCCTGCTTCTTTTGGCTTATCACATTCCCATTCAAGAACGGGTTGATCCTTTTCAACAAAGACAATATCTTCTTCATGTTGTGTGGTTCCTTCTGATGATTCAACACCTGTAAATTTTTTTATTAAATAGAAAACGTCGAATTATTAAAAAACAGTTTATTACCAACAAAACAATCATTTAAGCAATCCAATTCCGTTTCAAAATTATTTTCATTTCCGCCATCACCAGTAAAAGTAAAATTTTGGCATTTTTGTGTTGTTTCATCAAAAAAAAATCTGATAGCTAAAATTTTAAAAGTTTTAATTTAATTTTGTCATAACCATTTTTCAACCACAGTTTAAATATATAAACTTTTTTATTTACTGGCAAAAAACAAGGCCAAGTTTTTTTTTCAAGTTTATGAACCAACTTACATTCATCTGTTCCATTTCCAGGTTCTGCATCTAATTTACATTTTTCTTCTAATTCTGATTTTGGTTCACTTGTTTGGGATAAAGTGTATGCAAATAAGCAAGTTAATATTAATATAAAAATATATTTTTTCATTTTTTTAATCTAAAATAGAAGCTATGGGAATCAGTTACAACAATGATTTAAAAAAGACAAGAGCAAAAGAAGAAAACAGTTTAACAAAAAAATTTCAATATTATGTCTGTACAAATTTTAGAAACACGTGCAAAAACAGTTTTGCTCTTTATACATCTAACATCAGTTTAAAAAATATAATTCTTAATTTTTATCAATTTACTTTTTTTTAAAACAACGACAACATTTTCAACAGTTTAGTAACTTATTATTTAAAATAAAGCCAATAACAATAACTAGAATAGAATCCAAAATAGAATCTAAAAGTAGCGCCAAAAGCAATTATACAAAAATTCTTTTGATGATGATGATGACGACGTCAGACGACCACTTATAAAATAACTCAATTATTCACACAATCACGGAAGAAGAAAAAAAGAAGGAACATAAAAATAAAGAAAACAAAAAAGTTGAAACATTTCACACTTCAACTTCCATTCTCTCGTCTTCAGCTTTTTTTCTCCTTATTTTTTATTATTTGCAATTTTTATTTTGCATTAACGATGTCAACAGAAGGGAACCAAGGTCATGCATTGATGACACGATCATTTTTCAGGCGAAATTGCTTGCAGCAGCCGGTTTCTTTCCTTAGCCTTTTCATTTTCTTCCTTCAAGCGTAATCAACTTTCAAAAAAACGATGGAGAAGAAATTAGATTGTGGGTTGCAATGATGCGATTTTTACGTTCATAAGAAGTTTTTTATTGCGTAAAAGCAAAAAATAAAAGAACAGAAAAAAAATTGATGTAAAAAATCTAATTAGTGTGACCGTTCATAACTTTTTTTGTTTTTTTTTCATTTAATGTTCGAACAAAAAACAGATTCACAATAAACAATAGGAAAGTGAGTTTCGAATTATGAAATGAAGGAATACACTAGTTATTTTGCAGTTAAAAACTACAAATAAAATGTTATACATGAAAATATAGGCAATAATTGTAGCAATAATAGATGACACATAATAGAGCAATAAAATAGCAAACAAAAATTTATTTAACGAATAATGGAAAAAACTAGCTTTTCAATTGTAACTAAAAATAGTAGAACTAATAGAAGAGACATTAGAAATACGTTTTGATAAACTGTAGTTATCTCAAAAACAATAACAAAGAAAAAGACAAAAATTAATTTGCGGTCGTCTGTCACCTTTTCAAAAACGAAGAGAACGCTATTAAACTCATAAACATAAAGGAATAAAAGTGTTTTTCAGCATTTTTGTAGTCTCCATAAAATTGAAGATCTTCTGCATTCAGATTTAAAAAAAAAAATCTGAATGAAGATTACATCAACAAATTAAATTAATAAAATTATCACTACAAAGTTAAAACAGTCAGAAATTTAAAAGTTAACAAAGTTACCAATCCGTAGAGTTGATCATCTTACTGAGTTTCCGTGAGTTTCTTCTTTTAACAAAGAAAAAACCTCGGAAACAACAACAACGTCGTGAGTTTCCGACGTTGTTGTTGTTTTGTTGAAGGTTCAGCCTTCAGAAAGTTGTTGTTGTGTTGTTGTTAAGATTATCTGCCCCCAAATAATCATGACCCAGGTTCTTTGCAAATTATTTGCCCCCAAATAATTTGTTCGTCGATGCACCTAATTGTTTCTCCGTTACACTTACATTTGATTTTGCAGGCGTTCATTAAGCAAAACAAGAATCGAGCATTTTAGTGAGTCGTCAACTTCATTCGTTGAAAAGTTTACAAATTTATAGAAACATGTTGAGCTTTTGCACGAAACCATTATTTTAACATAATCATTAACACGATTGTATGATGGCTCACAATACAAATTGCAAAAATTTTAAGACGCTAACTTTTACTCCAAAAAACATAGGAATGTTTAATTTTTCTTAGTATCCATTCTTTGTATTTTAAGAAAACTTTTTTCTGATGTTTTGCACAAAATATTTTGATATTTTCTCCATAAAAGTTTATTTTTTTGTTTGCCAACTTTTATTGAAGCACCAGTTGCAAAAAATAGAATTTCTCGAACGTTCTTTGGCACAATTGTGCATCGGCATTTTTTTCCCAAAACAAAATATGCCAAAAAGGTTTTTGCTTCTCTCTTTCGCTGTCGTTTGTTTTTATCGTTTTCAGTGTCGATTTTTATTATTTTTTATTGTGTTTTTTGATCAAATTATTAACAGGGTGGTGTTTAAGTTGCTCTTGCATCTTCTTTATTTTTTGCTTTTAATAAATGCCAAAGGTTTGGGGATTACAAATATTCAAAAAGCTTATTGATGAATGCTGGTATTTTTACAAAGTCCACAAAAGCTTTGATTTTGTTGTTGCTGTCGACATTCCTGGAGAAAAATATGTAAAAAAATTCAAATCGTTTTTCTTCAGGAAATAAACTGAACGTTTTTGCTAAAGGAAAACAGGGGAATATTATGTTTTTAAGATTATAGCAAGATAAAAAATCTTGTGTCTTGCTTTTTTATTAACAGTATTTTTTGCTTCTTTTTTTCCATTGTGGTTTGAATTTTTAATATATTTTCTACAAAATATAAAAATCGTTTATCAATAACGAACTCTTTTAAATAGAGAAGTGAATGAAAAGAATTGCAGAAATTAAAAAAATTATAGATATTGAATATATTTGGAAATGTAAGGCAGACAAATGGCTCAAATCAAATCCGAAATTGAAAAAGATGTGTATCCCAAAAATTAGATATCAGAAGAGATGCATTACGTGGAAGCAGAACAGAAAATTTCAAATTTGCATATACATGTAAGAAAGACGAAGAGATTGTCTCGATAGATACGGTAAAAAAATAATAGACAAATAAGTTTTTTAAAACCTAAAAAAATTCAATTTATTCTTGACGAATATCAAATCTGTCTTATTTTTAAAAATTCTTAAAAATTCAAACCGTGCTACCAAAAAAAGAAGCAAATAACAATGTTAATAAAAAAACAAGACAATGATTTTTTTATCTTACTGCAATTTTAAAAACACATCAAAAAACACGGCAGCAAATCCTGAAATTTTTTTAAGTCTTTTGGAAAAGAAAAAATGACAAAGTCCAAGAAAATGTGTGCGTTTTTTTCAGTCTTTATTAAAAACTTGGCAGCAGCCAGCAGAAAAAAAATTCAGCAGCAGTGGAAAAATGACTAAGTCTTTATTAAGGTAAAACTCAGAGCGTTCCTGTACATTATTCTTTTTCTGTTCGCTTTTTTTGAGTTATATATTTTTCTATTGAGGCGAAAATCTTCATCTCCAAAAAATTGTGCGTGTTTTCTTTTTGTAGTTTGATGTTAAACAATGCATTTTATTCACTCTTTTTAAAATGCCTTTTTTTGATAAGTTCTATTTCATACAAGTTTCAGTTAAAATAATGGCTCCAGTCAAGTACGAAGTTGAAAAAATTGTGGCAGTTCGAGGATCAGGACGAGATAAGATGTATTTAATTAAATGGAAGGGCGAGTTTTTTTTATCAAGCTGATATTTTTAAACTAATATTTCAGGCTACAAAGCCAAGCATAACTCCTGGGAGCCCGCTGCAAACACTGTACGTATTTTTAAATTTTAAATTTTATATGAATTTTTTTGATTTCCTTCAGGATTGTCCCGATTTAGTTGAACAATTTGAAAAAAGAAATGATACAAAGAAAACTGCTCCAACTCCAAAGGTCAGTTGAATGGGAGTTTTATTAGACTTATACTGGCTTAACATTTGTATAATTAATTTCAACTGCTTATTTACCGGATTATCTAATTCCCTTTTTTATTACAGGTTCGAAAGCGCATTGTTACTGCAACTCCCAAGGTTAATTTGATTCATTGTGATATTATATTTGCTAAAATCGATTTTTAGAAACCAACTCCAAGAAGCAGAACTCCAGCAGCACCAAGTACTTCAACAATTCGTTTAAGAACAAGAACTGGAGCACCAAGTACTTCAGCAATTCGTTTAGGAGCAAGAACTGGAGCACCAAGTACTTCAGCAATTCGTTTAGGAACTCGAACTGCAACACCTGTAATTTCTTCATCTTCTGCTCGTGATGAAAGAGAACAAAAATCTGTAAGTTCTTGTTAGGTAAAAATAAAATTTTCTAAACCTTCTTTTTAATAGCCAAGACGCGGTCCACGTTTTGCTTTATCTGATGAAGAACCAACTCCTAACTCCACCAGAAGTAATTATGCTCGTATTTCTGACTTTCCCGATTTGAGCTTTCGTGTTGCTTCAATCAAAGGAATGCAGAAATCAGGTGACTGTTGTGTCGTTTATGATGATGAAGGCAGTCAACATATAGTAAAATGCAAAGCCGTTGCGAAGCAAAATCCTGATGTAAGTTGTTTTTGCTTATATGTACACTGTTTTTGTATATCTATATAATTTTTTTCAGCTCATGATGGATTATTTTCTCAGTCTTTCTCGATCTCGTTAAATCCTTGAACTGGTACATTTCTTTTTAAATGCATTGAACTTCTTT
>JAQIXH010000695.1:0-11617 GCA_034700145.1 Panagrolaimus detritophagus | reverse complement strand
TTGTTTTTGCCTTTGTAAAAAAAAACTATTGGTCAAATTCGACGCGGGTCGGTTCTTCTTTTATTGTATATTTTTTTTTACTCTGGTCGGGGTGAGTTAATTTTTGTTTGAATAAATTTTTTTAAATGGGATAGCTAATCTAAATTTTTTTTGATGGGATTGTTTATCATAGTTGTCTCCATTTTTTGTGCCAAAATATGAAACTTCATTTTTTGGGACAACTTATAAGCAAATTTTTGGTATTAAAAAAGATTTTTTCGTTTTATCTTCTTTTGTGTAAGTAGTTTTTTTTGAAATCATTTATCTCTTCAGCAGGCTTTTATAAATCCATCAAATCTTTTTTTAAAAATTGGATTTTCATTTTTTTTGTGTCAAATTCTTTTTCATTCAGGGTTTGGGTTCCTGTTCGCTTATTATATTTCAATTACTGTATATTTTAAAAGTGACCATTAAAAAAATATAAATTAATTATTGTGTATTTTTGCAATAATTTAATTTTAATATTTTGCGTTACTTTAAAAAACTGTAATTATTTTTGTTAAAAATTTTTTGTGCAATAATAACTTTTCTACCATCAATTTTTTTAACACTGTTATTATTTTTATGTATATTTTTATTATTTTAATTTATGTTTGACACAAAATTGCTCAATCAAAAAAAATTTGTATAAAAAGTCTGCAGAAAAATAAAGTTTATAAATTTATTATTTTTTATAGTTCACAAACAAGTAATTAAGGACGTTGAGGCATAATAAAAACCAAGCTTTTTAATAAATCACAAATAAGGTTCTTTCAATAAAGAAAACTTTTTTCCAATTTGAATAAAAAATAGATTAAAAAAATAACATTCTATTATTTCTTTTTCTTTCTTAAACAAATTCAACGCCCTTTAAAAATTTTGTAATCGTTAACAGCAAAAAAATCTATCGATGTTTAATGTCTGTATCAAAAAAAGTTCTTTTTTCTAGCAAATCGTTTCAAATTATTTCATTTATTTTCTTTTGAATATTTTATTTTCTTTTACATTATTTGATTTTTTTAAAACTTTAGTTTCAACTTTAAAATTTGCTAAAAGGTGCAATAGAAACTAGCAACCTGGAATTTTAAAACAATTTTTGTCATAATACAGGAAAAAGAACAATATTAAAAAAAAGTAAACAGAAAGATCATTAAAACGATCTTTTTTATATTATTTGATTTTTTTCTACTTATACTCAAAAAACAAGCCCAAAAAGTAAAACTTTGTCCATAAAATTTAGGATGACCAATATACAGGGTGCTTCAAGAAATTCCCCGATTTTCTTTTGGGTGGCAAATTAGTACTATTAAAGTTATCAAAAAACGGATTGCGGTTTTGTAAATAACAAAAATATGATTTTTTATGATGTCAATATGAAGTTATTCTCTGAAAAAAAATTTTCAATTTTCACGTACTCCCCCTGTCAAAAATTTCGACAAAAAGTTTGTATTTCCTTTATGTTAGCTGCACAACTTTAAAAAAACGTTGCACATTCCTATTTTTAAGATCAAAAAGTTTTCAAATGAAACGGAGAAGAAGGGTACATTTTTGTGTGACACGTCAATTATCTTTCGAAATAAAGTTCAATTACTATTTTCGCTGAAATAAAAACATTAAAAATTTTTTTCGAAAGACAGTCGACATGCCAGACATAAATGTCTCATTCATCCGTATTTTTTTTTCTCACACTTCATTGAAATAATTTTTTGAAATTTTAAACGATTTATTTGTTTTTGAATATTTTAGCGTTTTTAAGCTTTACCTCTCAACTCTGATTTTTGTATTACAAACAAAAAACAATTACAGAAGCTTGGAAATTTATTGATTCCGAAAATGATTAATTGCAATATTAAAAAGTATAAAATTACAATACTTTATTAACTTCAATTTATTTAGCGTAACTTACCTTACAAAAAACATGAAGTTATAAAAGAAAAAAACTCGCTAAAATTTTTTGCTTCAAATTATTTTATTTTATTTCATTTTTTACCTTTAAAACTCGTATATTGCAAAAAAGATCATTGAAAACCGGAGTTTCGCGGTTTAATTATTATGCTTTTGTAATTTTTAATTCGTTTTCCGTTTTTTTTAATATTATAAAGGTTAGGTAAATTTACCGGTAAATTTATCGAAGGCTGATTTACCGGTAAATTAAAAACATTTGTGTGTAGGACAAATGAAAAAATTTTTAGAAAAATGATGAAAATTTTCCAAAATTGATTTTCATAAAAATTTTTTCAGAGGCGGATATTCTAAAAAATTTAGCTCTTTTTTCTTAAAAATCATGTCTTTTGCGTTTTTGAAGATCGAAATTGCATTAATAGCAACAATGAAAAATCAAAAAATGATCAGTTTGGTTAAAAATAAGTAATTTTCGCTTAAAATTCAATTATTAAGCACGCTTTAAACTTTTAAAGTCATTTACAAGCTAAATTTTGGTGAATCTGGAGGCTGGAAGCATTTTTTGCATTTTCGTTAAATTTACCGGTAAACGACCAACCATATTAAAGATCATATTTCCTTCTTTTTAACATTTTATGATTATTCATTCTTTTTTCTCTTTTTTTTTGAAAAAAAGATCATCAGACAGTCCACTTTTTTTTTAAATTTCTTTTTTTTTTCTAAATGTCTGTGAGTATAAAAGCAGCTCATAAATTCTTGCATTTAACATTTCTCTTTGACTTATACTTGACAACCAAATGTTTTGTCTTTCATACATGATTTATATAATCGAGTTCTTTTTTGTATTTATATTTAAATTTATAACTTTATCTTTTAATTAAAAACGGTTTCTCTTAAAAGTTTTACAAATAATTTTTTCCTGTATTTTAAAACTGAAAACTTTTTTTCTTTTTTGCGTATCCGTTTTTTATAAAATTTCTGCTTTTTCGATTTCGAAAACCGATAAAAAATTTTTCGCATTTTTTTCAAACATTTTTTGGCCATTTTTAATTGTTTACGTTGCTTTAACTTTTTTTAAATCAAAAACATTTAGTTTTGTTAAAAACGACGAAAGTAAAAACAGAAGAAATCGGTTTTAGAAGAAAATTCAATCAAGCATTTGGGTAAGAAATCTTCAATAAAAAGGAATGACAGAATTTCCATCACAAAAAGTTAAAAATGATCATATTCATCAAACAAAAAGTGAAAACCCTGATGCTCCAAATATTATTTTATTTGGTTGGGCTGGTTGCCATGACAGATATTTAACAAAATATTCACAAATATATTTGGATAAAACGTAAATTTTTTTATTAAATTTTTTATTGTTTGGATGTTTTTTTTAAAACTATATTTACCCTTTTTTCGTTCACCTTATTTGACATGTTTTCAAGCGAAAAAATCAAAATTCCAAAAGAACGCTTTTTTTCATTTGAAGGCCAATAGGGTTGGTCATTTACCGGTAAATTTACCAAAAGTGCAAAAAATGCCTCCAGATTTACCCAAATTTACCTTAGAAATGACTTTAAAAGTCTACAGCGTGCTTAATAATTGAATTTTTAGTGAAAATAACTTATTTTTGACCGAACAGATCATTTTTTGATTTTTCATTGTCGCTTTCAATACAATTTCGATCTTCAAAAACGCAAAAAACATGATTTTTAAGAAAAAAGAGCTAAATTTTTAGTATAATAGGATATTATCCGCCTCTGAAAAAATTTTTATGAAAATAAATTTAAGAAAATTTTTATCATTTTTATAAAAATTTTCTCATTTGCCCTACACACAAATTTACCGGTAAATTTCGGTAAATTTACCACCGACCAACCCTAAAGGCCATTGGCTTATCAGAAAAGATGAATAATTTTGACAAATGTCATTTTGACGGTGTGCTTTTCAAGAACACATAAGAAGGAAAGGGGGGGGGGGCAAATTTTCGCTGTGAAACCAAAAGACAAAATTCTGTTACATTCTATAACTAAGCCTCGTTAGTTTTTTCTATATAAAGCAGATTACATTTCTTTGAAGTTGCATAACTGGATAAAATTGAATGTTTTTTGATGATTCATTTCTTTTCTTTTTTTTTAGTTGTTCTGTTATTCGATACACAGCTCCAATCCAAAAAGTTCGATGTTTTACATCATATCAAAATTTTGCACTTGAATTTTATGAAAAAATCCTTGATAATGATGATGCTTCACCAATTTTATTTCATGTCTTTAGTATGAATGGTTGTACATTATTTGTTGCACTTTGGGAATTGTTTGATATTGTATCAAATGGTTCAACGATTAAGAACCGTGTAAAAGGAATCATTTTTGATAGGTTTAAATTTGGTTCTTTTTTGCTTTTTTAAAATTTGTATATTTTTAGTTCACCAGCAAATGTTCAACCAATGCAAATTGCAAATGCAGTAACATTTGCAACATTACCGAAATCAAAATATTCTGAAATACTTCGTCCATTTTATAAATTATTGATTGCTGGATTTTTTACTTCTCTTCGTGCATTTGAATGGATTCATTCATTCTTTGATTCAACGGCATTTGAAAAGAATAATGCATATTTTCGAATTTTTAAAATTTTAGATTTACCAAAAAATCAGTTATATCTTTATTCAAATTCGGATGAAATATGTTCAGATCATTCAATTGAAGATTTTATTAAAAATCAAAAGGAACGTGGAATAAATGTTCTTTCACAATGTTGGAAAACGTCTGAACATGTTCAACATTTTCGTGCTCATCCAGAAGAATATACAAAATTTTGTAAACAATTTTTGGATGATTATGTTAATCCCCATTAATAATGAATAATTATGATTTTTCGAAATAAAATGTTTGATAACAAAAGATTCAAAGATACAGAAATGAAAATAACATTTAACAAAGATTTCGTTGTTTTAAATTGCAAAAAAAGCGATCACATTTTCTTAATAGATGTATTTCCTGGTTTGTAAAGAAAAAAAAAGCAAAGCCATTTTATGTTCTACAAAAAAATGTGTGAGAAAAATTCTTTTTGTCAAAAAAATGCATTAGCTTTTCTCTTTTTTATTTTGCAGTAAAAAGCAACAAACAATGAGCAAACATTTTGCGATAAAACATTTTCAACAAATTTTTTTTCTAATTTTTTTTTAAATATTTAAAACATTTTCAAAACAATTTTTTTGGAGAGAAATACAGCATTGGCGTTCAAAAATAAAGTTTAATAAAAAAAGTTTGAAATAAACCTTACTTATTAAATTCATCCAAACAATATTAAAATGTTTTTATTAAATAAGAATTCTACTATGAATTTTGTAATATTATTTTTATATTCCGTTTCGTTTCAAGTCTTATTTAAAGAAAAACAATTACATAAAACGTGTTTAAAAAAACACATTAAAGCTAATATGGAAATTTGTTGTTACTGATAAAATACTGCCCTTCGAAACGATCTTCTTGTTTTTATTTTTTTTAAACCAATCTTTGTCGAATATAATCTTTTATGTATCTCTGAAGCTCCGACATTTTAATCGAAAGTTTTAATATTACGAAACAAAAAATAAATCAATGAAAGAAAAGTGAGCAAAAAAGAAACAGCAGTCATTTTACAAAACATATTTTACTTTTTTAGCGTTTTCTTGCTGAAAGAATTTGCAGAGAATTTTTGAATTGTTTGTTTAAATATTTTACTAAATTTTTCAACGTTTAAAAATAATAAAATAAATATTTTATTGTAGAATGAAAACTGTTTTTAAATTGTAAATGTTAAAACAATATTTCCATTACTTCATACATATGCCATACAGTAATAAAAATATTGAATTATTAATTTTTGTTCAAATTTAATTTTACTTTTGACATTTTGGCCATTTTAACATAAAATAAAATTTATAGTCAATCATTTTAAAAAGTCTTTAAAAACGATTTAAAAAAATATTTAATACGTTTTAATTTAAAATTGATTTTCTCATATTTTTTAAAATGCCATTTTCCGGCTCATTCTGCATTAAAAACAACAAAACAAAATACAAAAATATCGTTTTTCTGTCTGTTTTTTTAAGAAAAAGAACCTTTCATTTTCTTTGGTTTTAATGTGAATAGAATTGTAAATCAAATTGCATTAAACAAATTTCGATGGAAACTTTTGATATTAAAAATATGAATAAATGACATTACAAATTTATACCTTTTTTTAAATAATGTTTGTTTTTTTTTTGTGCTTTTTTTTGTAACATCAAGGAAATTGTAATAACAAACTAAGCGGAAATAATTTAAATATTTATTCACTTCTTTATTAAAATATTCAAATATGTACAGCTGGATTGTGAAAATTATTTTAAAATAAGCTTCCAAAGAACAAAGTTTTTGAAAAAAAAACTTTCGAAATCTTTATAAAAAATTGTGAAAACAAGACAGAAAGAAAAAAACGTTCAAATCTTTTTTTTCAACGAAATATTTTCGTTGTCAGTGAAAAAAAAACTATGTTCACTGCATTTTTTTTGGAAAAACAAAAGACGCATTTTTGCGAATCAGATGGAAAATGGCGTTTTGAATATTTTATTTTTTTAAGATGATTTTTTAAATAGAGAAATGAAAAAAATACTTTTTTAAGAAACAAAATAACATAAGTATTTCAAGGAATTAAAAAAAAAGAATCACAAGCTATACGTGCTTTAAACATTAATAATTTGAGAAATTGTTTTGTGAAACTCCAACTGCTATAAAAACATGTTTTAAATTCCTTTTAATTTATTACATAGAGAAAATGATACCATGCTTTTGAAAATTTAATTAATGAAAAAAGTTATTTTCAGAAAACAATAGCTTTTTTAGCTCAAAATTGATTTTATTATATTTTTTTATCTGCCACTGTGTTTCTCCTTCTGCTTTAAAAACAACAAAAAAATCACGTGTAAGAAAGTACTCCAAAAAAACTGTGTTTATCTGTGGTTTTTAAAAGAACTTTCATTTTATTTATTGCTTTTTTGTCCATTGAACATTGCTCTTTCATAAAAAAAGGAAAATCATCTTTTGAATTTTTAATATTTTTTACTGCTTGTTTCACGAGAAATTCTCTTGTAAATCAATAAAATTTTATAGTTTTTGAATATTTTATATTTATTGTACTTGAAAATTTGTTAAAGATTGTTTAAAAAACTGAGATGTCATTTTAGTTCTCTAAAAGAAATACCACAAGAAAACAATAATAATTATTCCAATAAAATGTTTGCCCAAAAATTTCAATATTTTAAAAATAATAAGTAAAACTTGTCTTTCCATTTTTTTGAATATTCACATTTATTCCAGGTTGAAATGTATGTAAAAAGATATCTTACATTTATGAAATGTATGGAAATGAGTAGCACAGTGATGAAAATATTGTTTTAACATTTACAATTTAAAAACAGTTTTCATTCTACAATAAAATATTAATTTTATCATTTTTAAACGTTGAAAAATTTAGTAAAATATTCAAACAAACAATTTAAAAATTTGTAAATGTTAAAACAATATTTTCATCTTTGCAACTCTTGCTTTCACACAGTAATAAAAATATTAAATTATTAATTTCTATTCAAGTTTAATTTTACTTTTGACATTTTGACCATTTTAACATTCAATAAAATTTAATGACATATATATGACAATCATTTATTTGACGGAAAAAACTATTTTTGCAGAAGTTAAAGTGGATGCTGAACAAATTTTAGATTTGCTACAACAAAATAAAGTTGGTCGTCCCCGAAGTGTTTTATGTCCAAGAACGTATTCAAAAGGTTGGAAAACAAATGAAATAATTCTTCCAACAATTTCTTCATCTTCAACAATTGAAATTACAACGAATTTTTCAAATTGCAGCAATAATTCTTCTTTTGACATTGAAAAACAAAACAATATTATTGAAAATAATTGTAAATATATGTATTAAAAATAGATAAAAATAAAAATAATTGTTTAGCAAAATATCATAAATTTAAAGGAAACGGAAGGGATGACACATTTTTCAGTTAAACATTTTTTTTCAAAGTAGCATAAATAAACCTGAAAAACAGGCAAAAGAACTATAGAAAAAGATCCTGATTGTCAGGTGAATGCTATTTCGAAAAGAACGTTAAAAATGCAAAAAATTTATTAAACCGCCCATTGTCCCAAGGTTGCAAAATTCATAAATTTTTGGCAAGTTTAAAACAGCTGTAAAAAGTATGAAAGAACTATCAAAAAACGAAATATTAAAAAAACGTTATTTATTTAAACCCAAAAAATTACATACAAAGAAAAAAATACAATCAAGCTGTTGGCTTTATTGATGTTAAATCAGTTGATTCAGGTGGTTCTTTTTTGGCTTCATCCTTTTTGCTATTCAATAATGACTTGTGGGAGAGAATAGACGATTGATTGTAAAGAGAATTAGGCCGTACGGCACTTTCATTTTTACCATTTTGTGTTTCAGTTGATTGTTGTAGAACAATAGGAGATTTACTCCCTTGGAGTTTTCGACGACGTGCTGGTACAGGCTTTTGCGCATTCTTTTTACGGCGAAGATAACAATAAACGCTAAAAAAATCTTATGAAGGATATAAAATTACGGTAACTAAAAAACATACCCAACACCAACGCCAACAGCAATAATAATAAAAAGAAGGATCAAAAAAATCCACCAATAATCAGCAAAGAAGCTTTCTGGTTCAGCGGTTGTTGCAGATGGATGTCCATTTTTACCAGATGATGTTCGATCAAGTTTTCCAAGTGTTGTTGTTGTTGTTGATGATGGAGCAGTTGTTGTTTCATACACGATTACGGCATTCTTCTAAAATTATAAATATTAAAATTTGCTTTTAAATCAGTGAAACTTACAATACTAACAACACAATCAGACGTTGCATTAATAATATTTAATTTTACAATACCATTTTCAATTTTTGGAGCACATGTTTTTGTTGTTGTGACTTCATGATTTAAATCCAAAACAGATGTAGTTCCATTTTTCATGATTATTTGAAAACATTGATCTGATTTGTCGTCACCTTAAAACGTATTAATAATTTTTATAAAATATAAAAATTAATTACCTCGGGAAACACGTGAAATCGGTTTCATGAATGATATTTTATCACCAAGTGTTGTAATATAAAAACCACATTTTGTATCACACTTATCTTCCAAAACACTTTGATCAGAAGGATGAGGTTCATAGCAAACAAGAAAACTAAAAATGATATTATTAATCGCAAAAACATATGAAATCTTAAACTTACTCAGCTGTACATTTCATTGAGCACACTTCAAAAGCCAATTTACTTGCATTATTTAAAACAACTTCCAAAGGTCCAGGTT
Source organism: Panagrolaimus detritophagus (assembly GCA_034700145.1). Classification (NCBI taxonomy): domain Eukaryota; kingdom Metazoa; phylum Nematoda; class Chromadorea; order Rhabditida; family Panagrolaimidae; genus Panagrolaimus; species Panagrolaimus detritophagus. The sequence continues at coordinate 2,339 of JAQIXH010000695.1, read as the reverse complement.
TAACCATAATTACATCACTTCCATTTTGTACAGCAATTGCATCAGATAATAATAATTCTTGGGTGCCACTTTTTGATAAAACATTTGAAGAACCAAGTTGGAATACAGCAACAAAAACCAAAAAAGAGACAGAAAGTTTCATTGCGTTTGTTTGTTTTTTCGACGACGTTTCAAAAAACGAAAGAAGAAAGTGAAATGAATGAAACTGCAAAGCAAACCCATTTATATATAACAAAAATAAATGCGTAAAACATGCAAATTTAAATTTGAATATTCAAATTTGAATTTGTATGTTTTTTTTTGGTTTTGTTTTCTCAGTTTTTTATGCACATTTCCCTTTTGAAAAGTGGTGGAACAAAAAAACGCAATGAAACTTTTTCTTGCTTTATCATTTTTTGTTGCTTTAATCCAACTTTGTACTTCTAATATTTTATCAAAACGTGAAATCTTATTATCTGATGCAACTGCTGTCCAAAATGGAAGTGATGTAATAATGGCAAAACCTGGACCTTTGGAAGTTATTTTAAATAATGCAAGTGAATTGATTTTTGGAGTTTGTGAACAAAATTGTAATGCAGAGTAAGTTTTATATTTTTAACATGTCACAAATATCGAAAGAAGGCTTCTTAGATAACATTTTTAGCACAAATGTTGCAGTATTCTTACAGTATACACAACTTTTTTAGATTTCTTGTTTGTTTTGAAGGTGGCGTTAATGATTCTTTTTCTACTGAATTGTGTGATTCACTATGTGGCTTTTATGTTAATACCAATGAAGGATTTACAATATTTATGGAGAAGTTTTGGGAACCTCAAGGTATTGGTCGTCCAAAAATGAATTGCACAGAAATGGTAATGCGTGATAAAGAAACGAAACAAAAGGAATACCACGCTATTAATTATCCAAGTTGTCTTCCAAAAGTCGAAAATGGTATTGTAAAATTAAATATTATGAATGCAACTTCTGATTGTGTTGTTACTGTTGTAAGTTTTTATCATTTTAAATGTCATTTAACAATTATTTTACATTTTAGAAAAATGCCAAAATTAAACCTGAAGAAATTATTACTCCATCACCAAATTCTCCACCAAGTGATCCTTTAAATAATCCATCATCTTCTGCAGCAGCAAATTTTACTGGAAATTTTGGATGGGTTTTTGTTCTTATTTCATTCTGCATTCTTCATAGATAAACATATATTAAAGCATTTGAATAAATGCATGTCTTTTTTCTGTAGTAAATTATGTGATCTTTGTGTATGAATAAATGATATTTGAAATAATTTATATTAGTTGTGGTTCATTATTTACAATTAAGTTACTGTACTTTTAATGGAGAAAAAAAAATTGTTAAAGTTACAATTATAAAAAATATTACAAAAAATTAATGATAAAATTGTTATTGAGCAATTGGTAATTGAGTACATGTTCCAGCTGTATGTGAACATTCGATTAAAGTTGAAAGTCTTGTTTTTGCATTTCCATGTCCATTTTCAAGATTTAAAAGTTTTTCATTGATTTGTGCAATTTCAGTTTTTAAAGTTGCAGATATATCTTCAAATTTTTGTTGGAACACTAAAAATTAATTTTAATTTTATTCAACCATTTTAAACGTACTATCATAATATAATGGTGGTTCATCATATCCAATAGATGTTGTTGGATCAGGTAAAATTGGAATCTTTTGTGTTAAATCTGAATTACTTATTACAATTCTTTTATAATATATTTCACCCAAAGATTGTAATGCTTTTGTATTTATTCTTTGAAGCTTTAAATCTTTCATTGTAAATTTTGTTCCTGTCCATTTTACATTTACATCTTTTTTATTTACAACTTCTTGAAGGTCATCTTTTTTTACAATGTATTTATCTTTTCTAAAATTTAATTTAAGTGTTTTAAAATTAAAAATTTATTTTCTTACGTTCCCTCATCAACAATATTTTCTCTTTCATTTGTGTTATCGTTACCTTTTGAGCCACTTCCACCAATTTCTATAAAAATAAGTTTAACAATCTTTTATTTTGATAAACATACATACTAAAACCAGCAAATGAAAATCCACCGCCTCCGCTGCCCTTTGATTGGCACTTCTTCAGTTTGTGCCCCCTCTCATTAAAGTCGCGCGATGTGAAATTAGCATATACAATTTGGAAGAATGACAAAAAAAACTAAATGAAAAAATTAAAGAGAGGGGCACAAACTGAAGAAGTACGCTTTGATTTTTTTGTATTTGAATATCGATCTTCAATTCTTTTTCGGAATTCATTGTCTTTTGTTTCATCAAAAATGAAATGATCTTTTTTAGAATCAAAAATTAAAGTTTCATTAAAATATTC